>JAQFVV010006754.1:77886-224550 GCA_028023455.1 Epiperipatus broadwayi
ATAATTTTATAAAGCAGCTACTTTATGAGATACAGACTGATAGCTATCAGGTTTAATTATATATCTTAATTCTTTACTTTTAGCAAAATGACTGCATACTAAACAATTAGTCTTTACATTTCTAATCACCAAAAGATCTAAAAAATTTAACTTAACAAAATCTAATCCCCCTCCTTCTAACACATATCTTATAGAAGGATCAAAACAATTAAACTTATTTACAAATTGCTTCAATTTATCATTCTCAGCTATAAACAGACAAGTATCCACATGTCTAACAAATAACTGTAAATACAAACAATTTGTTTTAATAATAATTTCCTTTTCCAAATAATTAATATAAACTGAACAAACTAAAGGAGAAATAATATAACCTATTATCCACCATTCCTTCCTTAATTTTATAAAAATTACCATTATAAGTAAAATAGATTGAATCCTTTAATAATAAAAACAAATCTTTAATTACTTTAATTTTATTTTTTGACAAAGATCCCTGTTTAACCAACCCAGACATAAGAACATCAATACTGTTTAATCTATTAACAGACTGATATCATATTCTCAATGTCGGAAACTACCAAATACCCAATTACTTTCCATTTTAAAATTATTAATCTTTTCAAAAGCCTCAAAAGAAGAAGAAATTGTGTAATGACTAAAATCAACAAATTGTTTTAAAAAATTATTCAAGAATCTAGAAATACCCTCTACAATAAATACTAGTATAAAAATCAAAAATAAATCTTAATGGAAAACGATCTTTATGAGTCTTAATATTCGCTAACATCTTAGCTGATATGAAATTATTTGAATAGCATTTAAAATAATCTACTCTATTAAAATTTTTTATCTTTTTTAATTTGCAATATTTTAACATTGTTGTAATTGAAGTTAAAACCATAAATACATGAATTACTATGGTCATGAAAAATGGATGCTGAAACATTATCTACTTTGCAATTTTGATTCGATTTCTGAACTCTTTTTAACAACAGCAAGTGCTTTTTTTTTACTTAATATGTCAAATGCATTGACCAGGAAGCGAACCCAGGTCGACTACTTGGAAGACAACTATGCTAACCACTAGACCACCAACACTTGTTCTTTTTTCCAACGTACATATCAATTCACCCATATATCCACCAACACACATACACATCCATTAATAAATGATACAATTTTTATTTATAAATGAGGTTTTATCTTTAGAATTATTTATTAATTTGTTTAATGTAGAAGGTAGTGTAAAATGCAATATCACATATAACTTTATAAATCTTTCTTATAAAATTTACTTGATCATTCAAAATGTAAGGTATTGATGTCCATATTTTTTTATTAGCAGGAGGATCAATATTATTATTAGAATTTTTATTTGTATATCTCGTATTAAAATCTTTAATAACATTATATATATGATTATAATTGTAACCAACATTTAACAATTCATTCGAATATATTTCAATATTTTTGCCTTTATCCAATAAATATTTGCAAAGACTATTATTTCTAAATAAGAAAGACTTCAAACCTGCCATTTTATGTGGCATTGACACTATTAATTTATATGGAATATAACCTCTTTTTACTATTGGTTTAATGGCCATACAGTAATTCAGCATACATTGATTTCTAGTTATTTTAAGATCAAGAAATTGAATGCACATTGAATGGTCATCTGTTTTTATCCATTTTAAGCCATTATAATCATTCAACTCTTTGAACAACTCTTTAATTGTATTTGGCTTGCCACATATAAAAACAGCATCAACATATCAATAATATACAGTAATGTGTTTTTGATAATATTCCTTTTTTAGAATATTTTCTTTATATTTTAGTAAAATATGTAATGTTATGATTGATGGTAATGATGTAATATATACTCTAGATGTAAGTGAAATGTATGGATCAATTGATCGAAAAGCATCTATTGAAATTATTTCATATGCATTAATTTTGAAAAATGTTAACGTGAAAATAATAAAATTTATAACCAAAATATTAAGCTTTATCAACAAAAATGTTTATGCAGTTTTTAAGAAGGATATTTATAAAATGGGTAATGGCTGGCCAAAGGGTTTATCTATTGTTGCCCAAATATGTAATTTTGTAATTTTTCCATACGAAGAAAATATTCTAAAAAAAAAATGTTATCAAAAAAAACATTACTGTATTTTATCGATATGTTGATGATGTTTTTGTATGTGGCAAGCCAAATACAATTAAAGAGTTGAATGATTTAAATCACTTAAAATGGATAAAAACAGATGAACATTTAATGGGCATTCAATTTTGTGATCTTAAAATAACTAGAAATCAATGTATTCTGGATTACTGTATGACCATTAAACCTAAATGGCAGTTTTTAAGTCTTTCTTATTTAGAAATAATAGTCTTTGCAAATATTTAACGGATGATGACAAAAATATTGAAATATATTTGAATGAATTGTTTAATGTTGGTTACAAATATATATATATATATATATATATATATATATATATATATATATATATATATATATATATATATATATATATATATATATATATAATGTTATTATAAAAATAATAATAATAATAATATATAATGTTAATGCAAAATTAGAGAAACAAAGATTATTAAGAAAAACAATATTTACAGTTGATATTCCTAATCTTCAGAAACATTCTAATGAATTTAAATTAGAACTTACAAATTGGTTTCAAGTATTAGTAGATTTTGAACATGATTCAGATTTTAATGAAATTAATATGAAAATAAGTGATACACTTAAAAACTGCAACAATGATAGCTGGTAAAAAAAAGCACCAATGGACCAATAAAAAATTTTCTGAGACTAGAGATTTT
This sequence comes from Epiperipatus broadwayi, assembly GCA_028023455.1. Lineage (NCBI taxonomy): Eukaryota > Metazoa > Onychophora > Udeonychophora > Euonychophora > Peripatidae > Epiperipatus > Epiperipatus broadwayi. The sequence continues at coordinate 80,743 of JAQFVV010006754.1, forward strand.
ATGAAGAAAAAAAGGAATATGAAGATATACAAAAATGATACATTAAAAAGGATTGAATATCTCGAAATGGTGCAGAAAAGATTTGAAAATAATATAAGAAAGTCTAACTGTAAACTAGCAAGGAAAGCTGTTGAAGAAAATAAAAGTCTCAAGAATGTAAAACAACATTTTGGTGTTGATATGAAATTTATATCTGCAATAAGAAAAAAAGATGGAATTATTATTAAAAAGAGAGATGACATCATAAAATGGGTAGAAGACTTTTATCAAGAATTATATAGTAATAAAGAACAAGTACCTCCTATATCTATTACATCTTCCGAATTGCCCAGAATTTTAAATGAAGAAGTGAGACATGCAATTAAATATATGAAGAAAAGAAAGGCTCCAGGTAATGATGGAATTACAATTCATGTATTAAAAGAAGCAGATGAAAAAATAGATTTTTTTTTTAGCAAAGTTGTATACCAAATGATTAAATGATAAAGATGTACCAGATGATTGGAAGAATGCAGTATTAATATTAATATTTAAAAAAAGTGATAAAGAAGATATTACAAATTACAGACCTATCAGCCTTTTATCAGTTTTATACAAAATTTTTACCAAAATATTTACAACCCATCTACAGAGAACATTGAACTTCCACCAACCAAGAGAACAAGCTGGACTTAAAAGTGGTTTTAGTACAGTAGATCATATCCAGGTATTGAGAGAAATTATAGAAAAGGACAAATGAATATGAGTTGCCATTATGTTTTGGATTTGTAGATTATAAAAATGCATTTGATTCTATAAACATTTCTTCAGTGATTAAAGCATTGGATCATCAAGGTATAGATCCAGGATATTGTCATATTTTAAAGAATATTTATAAAAATGCAACAGCAACCATTAGATTACATAATTATACTGGGAAAGTCAACATTGAGAAAGATGCAAGACAGGGTGACTCCATGTCTCCAAAACTTTTTACAGCAGTGCTGCAAGAAGTATTTTGTGGATTAAAATGGGAAGCTAAAGGAGTAAAAGTAAATGGAGATTATTTATGTCATTTAGATTTTTCAGATGATGTAGTTGTTTTTGCAAATAATGATTTAGAACTGCAGGAAATGTTGCAGGAGTTATCAGATGAAAGTAAAAAAGTAGGACTAAAGATAAGTATTAAAAAGACTAAAGTAATGTTTAATCAATTTTTTCAAATTATGAAAATGAAGATTGATTATGATGAGTTAGAAGAAGTTAATAATTACAAATACCTTGGTCAGATTATTAATACAGATGGAAACATAGTGGATGAAATTAATCATAGAATTAAACTTGGTTGGAGTGCTTTTGGTAGAAATAACTTGATACTAAAAGAAAATATGCCTATGTGTTTGAAAAAGAAGGTTTTTAATAAATGTGTTTCTTACTTATGGATCTGAGACTTGGACACTTAATAGAAGAGCAATACAGATACTTCAGACCACTCAAAAAATATGGAGAGATCCATGGTGGGAGTAACAAGAAAAGATTGAATACACAATGTATGGGTAAGAGAACAAACATGTGTTACTGACCTCATCAATAAAATTAAAAGATTGAAGTGGAGTTGGGCTGGACATATTGCTAGAAGAGATTATAATAGATGGACAATTGAAATCTTATACTGGATTCCAAAAGATTGTAAAAGACCCAGAAATAGACTACATGTTAGATGGATGGATGAAATAAAAAAGTGTCAAGTGTGATTTGGTGAAGAGAAGTCAAAGATCGGAAAAGATGGAATGAACTTGGAGAGACCTTCATCCTGCAGTGGATTGATAATTGTTGATGATAATGATGAATGTTATTAAATATTTTGATATGAGATATAAGAATAAAAGTTCTAATAATAATATTGATCCTCCTACTAATAAAAAAATATGGATAACAATACCATACATTTCGAATGATTAAGTAAATTTTATAAGGAAGATTTATAAAGGTATATGTGAAATTGCATTTTACACACCTCCTACATTAAACAAATTAATAAATATTTCTAAAGATAAAATCTCATTTTTAAATAAAAATTGTAACATTTATAAATAGATATGTAGGTGTGGTAGTGTATATATAGGTGAATTGAGATGTACATTGGAAAAAAGAACTAAAGAGCACTTGCTGTTGTTAAAAAGAGTTCAGAAATCGAATCAAAATTGCAAAGTAGATAATGTTTTAGCATCCGTTTTTTATGACCATAATAATTCATGTATGTATGGTTTTAACTTCAATTACATCAATGTTAAAATATTGCAAATTGAAAAAAAATAACAACAAAAGAAAAATAAACGAGGCTATGCTAATATATAAATACAAATATGACTTAATTAACAGGCAGGCAGCAAACATTAAGAACATGGAATTGTGGGAAGGTTGCCTTCCAAAGTGTTAGTTGACAAAGACTACAAGGATAGTCAAAAGCACTATTAAGTGGACAAAATTTTTAAAATATATCTGATTAATATATTTATAAATATTCAATTATATAATTATGTTTATTGCTTTGAAAAAGTACAGACATTGAATTATAATATATATATATATATATATATATTATTTTGATGGATCCACAATATTTAAATGCAAAAGAATATTGACACAATATGAATATTAATTATAAAAAATATATTTGGCCAAACTTCATGTTAAAAATTGTAAGTCAACAGATTATGTAAATGAATTAAGTAAAAATTGTAATAAACTTGAATTTTTTTGAGTATCATGAAAATAGATTATGCTTATCTTAACAGAATTACATTTAAAACAAAAATAATTCTCAATTCTCTATCCCAATACTATCTAAAGAATGCTTGAATTTAAAATGTTAGCTGAATTAAATTTTTGTATTTTAGTTTGAATGGTAAAATTGAATTAACGATATTTGCAAGCTTCATAACTGAATTCCTTCTAACATTAAATCTCTTGCCTCATTAATAAAAAAAATGCCATAAACCTGGGACTGAAAAATTTAATAGTATTAAAAAAAGTTTAATAGTATTAAAACATACGTTGGGCTGTTTATACCTTCCAAAAATAAACATTCTATGTTTTTTTAAATTTTTTAGATACATTCAACTATTAGTGATAATGTACAGGTTATCCAGTATTGAATGCATTTGATAAATTTAAATTTTTTATAAAAACATTTAATAATTAATTTTATATGATGGACATATTTCAATATGTACTTACAGCAAAATTCTAATATATTAAATTTTCAGAGAAATATCTGGCAATCACTGATAACTCAAGCTTAAAGTACAGCGCACTAGGATACAGAGCTCTCTTGCTTTAGTATATATTATGTAAGTAAAGAATTAAATAATTTGTTATTAGTGATGGGTTTGCTCAATTTATTGATATCGTTCATTATTTTAGTTTTAGAAACGGAATGGATTTTAAAATAATCATAGAACAAAAATGAATATTAAGGCATAATTTATAGGTTAGACTAATAAAACTGGCTTTTTAAAAACCCCAGTTTAGTGCATTAAGCAAATGTAACAAAAATTATATAACACTGATTGAAATAATTCTTTTATTAATCACAAATATTAAATAAATGGGTTTTATCCTGAAATTAATTTATTTCTTCTACTGAATTTTAGCTTAGATTTAACAAAAGATTCTCTAAAATATTAAATTGATATAAACTGTTTATGATCTGCTCTAATATCGTTGGATAAACTATTTATCAAACAAATTGAACAAGTAAAAAAAGGGTTGCTTATTTATTAAATATATTTATTAATAATAACTTATTTAATCCATGGTTTTCTCTATTTATATTTATTAGCAAAAAAAATGTTATAGAGATAAATATGAGTTTAGTAGGGTATTTAAATGACAATTGCTATCCACTTTTTTTAAATAGTAATTTAGCATAAGTTTCATCATGGACAAATTGGAACATATGCATGATTTAAAATGAGTGCATTCAATATACTGCTATAATACATATCATATATAAAAATAAAATTATGCCTATTATTTAAATGTAGTTAAAATCTATAATTTAGATGTAATTGTTGTGAGTGCAGTATATAAGAAGAATTGTAGGTTTTTTACAGAAAAATTCTACTTTAATAATCTCAATACAATTAATTATTTAGTGGTTTTTACAAAAAAAAAATATTTCTAATAAATTTATTAATTTTATCACTGTTATTGCTAATTCACAATAGTATGAAATTCAATTTTCCTTTGAGTTTAATATTAAAATTATTGATTTTTTTTTTCCATATGTCAGCATCAGCCGGAAGGCGAACCCACAACAATCTGCAAAACAACTGCTTGCTTGAAAGGTGACTGTGCTGACCTCTCGTCTAACAACGCTCGACTAAAATTCTTCATTTTAATATTAGTTTATTATTTACAGATTGTAATACATAAACTTAGAAGATTCATATAAGAGAATATTATTATGCAAAATTTTAATGCTTATCTTAGACTTTTAAAAACAAATATCAAACATTATTTAATTGTTTCCCAAACTGAATTTGTTTTGTTGCAAACTTTCAATATGATAATTTGAAAAATATATAAATCTTCTATTTTTATATATAGAAGAATTTTTTTTTCTTGACACTTGGTACTATGAATTAATGGATCATAATATTTGAAAACAATAATTTTGTAATAATAAAATAAATCTTGTTAATGAATATTTTTACTTAAACAACAAAATAATAAATTTTATCTCAATTAATTGCACATTATTCTTAATTTATAATTTTACAGAAATTATTATTGCATCTCTTATATTAATTTGGTATTTCAGATTTATAATAAAATACAAACTTTACTTTATTCAGATACAATAATTACATTTTTTTATCTAACATTGGAAATAATATTTACCTGCTAAATATTAATTGATTGTATAGAAATCTAGAAACTTGTAAAAGTTTAATAAATTTTGATAAGTAAAAATAAATGTTAGACAATCAAACTAAAAAAGAAACATACATCTTAATGTATAAAGACTATTACCAAATCTAAAATATTTTTAATACAAATATTTCTTTATTTTTTTAATAATTACTATCATTATAAAGATTTGTTTCATTCATATGACTGTGAATATTTTTTTTTACTCTTTCCTTGAAATTTTGTTTTTTTAATTTTCATTGGCCAAGTGAATTAAAGTTTTACAAGTTTTGATTGGTCAATTAACAAATTCAGCTGTAAACATTTTTAATATTATATTCGTTTTAGTTTTGTTTGTAAAAGGTATAATTTGTCAGATTATGAAAGTGAACAAAAGTTTTTTTCAAAAATAAATTTCTATTTATAATTATAAAAATATTTTATATCAGAGAACCTCAAAAGTACATTCTAACCTATTAGAAAATGTTGAGTACATCACTGATTTTCTGTCTCAATTTACATTCCTGTAAAAGTAATTTTTTTTTTTACTAAAATCTTACTATTTTCCTAAAATAATTTATATTTTCAGCATATTTACCAAAATACATTATAATATGTAAATAAATGGCAGCAAAATGCTGTAAATAATTCATTTCTGTTTGAAAATGAAATAAAGAACTTGGGGCGATGAAAATTGTTGACAGATGTGTTAGCACTGGCTTTGTTTTCAATTTACGTTCATGTAAAAGTATACAATTTTTTACTAAAATCTTACCATTTTTCTAATATAACTATATTTTCAGCATATTTTATCAAAATAATTCATAATATGTATGAAAAATAATAAAAAAAAATATTCTAAGACATAAAATTTTTCATTTTCCAAGTCAAAATAGAAGTTGGAGTAGTGAAAATTGACAGGTGGTTTCCTTTGTACTATATGAGCATCGACCAATTAGAGCCTAGGATGGATTGCCTTCTTCTTTTGTTATAGCTTCTTACATCAATATTATTGATTTTTTACTTGTAAAATAATTTGAGAGAGGGCAGCATCTTACTGTACATTTTAAACTTTAAAATAAGCATAAAAACACTACTGTAACTCGGAAATTGGGAGTTTTTGAGCAACTTGAAGCCGTGACCATCCTGATATGGTCATTTCTCAGGAGAGATTAATTTGTTCACCTTTTTTTTTTTATATTTTGTTTTTATTAAGTAGAAAAATTTTCTGAAACTTATAATTTATGTTTATTTCAACTATGCACATATTAAATTCTGAGTTAGTTTACAAGATAGTTCTGTGGTATAATTTATGCAACTTGATTATTTTATAAGATAGTACCTTTAATAAAGATTCTCAATGATCCTAGCAAATTATTATTGTAGATATAACTTTTTGTTAGTATCCAATCAACCCTATAAAATTAAAATTAATTATATAATGCTAAAAAGCTAAGAAAGTGAAATATATATTACTATATAAACCAGTAATGATAAAACAACCCGTTTACATTGTGCTATTGTGGTGGTATTTCTGAGTTTTGAAGACCTGAAACTCCATTTGTTTTTCATATATTTTTCCAAATTCTTTCTGTTTATAAAATTATTTCAAATATAAATAATATGTTGATTATTTAAAATATATATCTTTTTCAATAAAATATCAAATCATTCTCTACTTTTAGTTTTTAGGGAAATTGGGAATTCGTACCAAATTAACACACATTTGAATACTATTCTTATTTATATGTATATATTCATTATTTACAGACTTGAAATCTATATATATATATAAAGGTAGCCGAGAGGTCAGCGCAGCCGCCTTGCAAGCAAGAAGTTGCTTGCAGATAGTTGTCGGGGGTTCGCTTCTTGGCTGATGCTTTAACATATTGGGGGAAAAAAAGGTAAATCTTTTAAAACAAGTTATCTTTAAGATATCTATCATGGTGGATAGCATGAAAAAATTGTTCTTCTAGGAGTTATCTCAGATTGGTTGTCAACATATTAAACCAAACAATATTATGTCTCCATATTATATTTGAAAAATATATATATATTTATAATATTATTGACTTAATAATTATTTTTACCTTAATGTCTGCTTGTGATAAATTTTGTTACTTCGATCTTGTCATTATAATTTCAAATTGGTCAAACTTAATTTTGTTAGAAATATTTTGTTTGCCTACAGGAAACAATTTTGTTTGTGTATTAAAAATATATAGCAGGAACAGTTTTTATATCATTATTATATATTTGTAAATATACAAAATTATCTCTAAAATTCTCATCTTTTTAAAATGAATATTTTTTTATATATTTTTGTATATCCGTACACACATAAGTTTTGTAAATTGAGCATTATACACAAACACGCGCGCGCACACACACACATATATATAAAGACAGGTTCTACAGCTGTGTATATATAATTTGTTCTTAATACGAAGGTTTTAAGTACTCTTGCACTTAAAGTATTTGTTTAAATAAACGCATACATTCATTTTATTCTTTCACAATAAATGGAAAATATTTTTTCATAAAATAAAATAATAATAAATTATGTCTTATGATGTTTTATCTCACACTGATTGGGGATGTATACGTAGATATAATTTTGTTTATGTTTAGAAATTTTAAAAATGACAAATAAATTAATTTTGCAATAATTTATTTTTTAAATTTGGAAAATTGGAAAAAAAGTCTTATGAAAAGCAAAATTATTTTGGAAGTTATGAGTCAGTCCAATTTGTGTAATAAATTAACAATAAAGAAATAAAAAGCAGTGCCCTTAGAGAAAATCTATTATTGTAATAACGAAAAATGTCTTCCATATCCTGAACTGTGAGGACAAAACTATTGATATAGGCTACTACTGAAAAAAAAAGAGAGAAAGAAGAAAAGGTGGGTTGCTCAGTGACAGAGAAGAGGGAATAGTAAATTGATATCACCAAAAAATAATAATAAAAAGAGGGGATAGGGAGAGCTTTGCTTTAGTTATGGAAATCTGAAGTGCCTGTGATGTCATGTTGCTTTCATTTTATTTATAATTTATGAATTTTTATATCTCTAGGTTACATTTCTAAATTGATTAAATTACTCAATCTGTTAAAATAAATTTTCAAAATCTTGAAAACATATAGATGCTTTAAAATTTAAATGATTAATTAAACTAACCAGTTTAAAACCCTGAGCAATATGCTCAAAAATAAAAGTTGGCATATTGAGTTGACGACCCCTCATCAATTCTTATAATGTCCCGGAAATAATTATAAATAAGATATGAACTTTTAAACCCACTCCACATTCATCATAGTTTGCTAATAATAAATTAATACTTTCTGGAGTATTCAGTGGTCAATAATAATCTTTAAAGATTGTTAAGCATTAAAGCATATTTGATATTTAGCGTGTTTAAAATTTAAAATGGGGTGCAAAAATTGTGTAGTTCAATATAGCAGAATTATGACAGACTTAAGAATTAAATATAAGTAAATTAAAACTCAAACCTTTCACTTCCGGTGCATAACTTCCCTTCTGACCAATCATCGACTTATGTTTATTATTTTTATATCAGTTTATGTATTATCCTAATAATTATCAAATAAATGTCGTTTTATATGTGTTTAACAGCTTTCATATTTTTTTTACAGAAAAAAAAAATAGATTTGTATATTTTAAAAAAGAATTTTTTATTTTATTTTTGAAAAATATATAATAATTTTCCAGAATATTAATGAAAAATTGTTATACAAAAATAAAATGCTCTCAAAATATAAAATATTACTGAAACATTAAATAACATTTTTTAAACACTTGACAATATAAGACAGTAATGATTAATGTCATAATTTAAAATAGTAGACAGATAAAGTGTAAAGACTAGGTCTATATAGTTAGTAACTTCAAAACTGCTAATACTCATTAAATATGATGTAAACATGTTAAATATTTTCAACTGTAGGTTTAAAGGCAAGAAAATTATTCTAATTATATTTATATAGTTCAGAACATCAATTCGTCTGTGATTTATTAAAAAAAGTACAAAAAAAAAGAAATTTTAAACATTTGAAAATTAAGATTGTTAATAGAATATATTAATAGTCTCTGAGAACGTGTAGCTTAAAAATTCAATGTAAGTTTTAAGACTTTATTTATGTTTAGCTTTCTGCTAATATCAGATTGACGTACACGTATGTGTTGCACCACCACATGAATAGCGTCTTATAGCAAGTAAATTTTAGAACCCCCCTTTCTAGCGCTTTCACAAGAAAACTTTTTAAATATGGTTTTAGTCATTTAACTTGTTTTATTTATTTGTTTCTATAAAATAAACCCAGAATTTAAAATATATGCCAAAGTAAACCAAAGCAGTTTTTGTATTCAAAACTGTCATTGACACTGTGCGAAATGCAAAAAAATACAGCCCAATGGCAGTACTCCTGGATATAAGGACTGCTTTTGATTTAGTACCAATTGATGTACTCATAAAAACAATAGAAAAAATAACAATATCAAAATCCATTTTATATTTGCTCACAAAGTTATTAATAAATAGAGATATATACATAACTCTAAATGATAAAATGTCTCTTCTTTTTAATCCACATCAATCTAACTTAAAAGGGACTCTCCTTAGTGCATTGCTATTCACCACATCCATAAATTGACTACTTAATATCATTGAAAAGTGACTCCCAGATATCTATAAATCCAAACTTGGTCTTAATATAGCTTGCACAACCTACATGGATAATATAACCATTTTTATAACAGCTAAAAAACAATTACAAACCCATTAATAGATATCTTACATGATTACACTTGCATTTATAAACTAGAATTTAACATTGATAAAACATGGGCCTGGTGTCTATATATAGACAAAACACACACAGATGTTTTTCAGGATAACCTTACAGCTTATTTAGAAGCCCCCCTTTCACTTAAGTTACATGGCTATGTAAAGACAAATACAAAACAAATTAATTCAAACAACAAAATGCATCATATCTTCCCTCCCAAAGGCATAACTTTCCCTATACTCAAAAGTATCACTTAAAAACATGATTATTACAAAAAATATTATTGCATTTTACACGCATATTCTCTAGGTTACAGCCTCAGTAAATATTACTTACGTAATCAATGTGCGTTTAATAAATTTATAATTAAAAATTATTATTATACATTCATTATAGTCTTTACAAAATTCTTTACACCAAAGATTTATTCACTGTGTAAAAAATGTATGGTAAAGGTAAATAGTTGATCATCTCATTCAGGCAAATAATGGATCATAGCAACCTAATTGGATTAGGATTACATCCTATACATATATTTACAATACAAAAAACTATTAAGCTTATATCTATGACAAGAATATACCCACATTTAGAATTCACTCTTAAAGTAACACATTTACAGCCAACCCATCAATACGTAGAAAATACCTGCATGCAATCTTAAAACTTATTAAATCAATATCTAACACTAACATAACTTTCTAAAACAAATGACCCTATAAGATTACATATGTATTTCTAGGCAAAAACACTAATTATTTGTCACTGCCAAGAATTAATAATAAGCAGCTAATATGTAGATTTAAATATTGGACTCCTGAGCTCAGATTTTAATTTTCTACTCAAAATGAATATGTGATCATCACCAACTTAGTATTTAATGAGATATAAAAAATATACTTAACATTGACACTATATGTGAGTTGCACCACAGATCAGAAGAGAACTAAAAATGTATTCTTTGAGTATAGTAACTTACAATACACTAGATCGTATATTACAAAAGTTTATCAGAAAATAAAATACCAATGTAAATTGAATTATAGATTTTTTTCTCAAATATCTGCTTTGTAGAAATAAGAAGTACAACATTTATTCTATAAGCATTATGGTACACAAGGTGCACTTATCTTTACAATAATACTGCAAGAAATCTTAATACTTTTAAAAACAAATTAGAGACAATAAAATGAGATAAAAAGTTTTTAAAACGTTTTCACAGCCACTTCATCACTTGTCCATCAGTGCTCTAATCTCTAGTGCAGGGGTGTGCAATTGTTTTGGCTTGGGGGCCACCAAGGTTGGTGGAGGACTGCCATCGGGTGCCACTTTGTGGAAGCGAAGGTTAGCAGAGGGCAGCACCTTTTTTCCATGACACAATAAACACACTGCTTTATTCCTTGTATTACCAAAGAAATATTTGTCTATTCTTCATTAACACACAACATTCATCACTGATTTTATATTTTTTCAGAGGGTTCATGGTTTCACTACAGTTGGAAATGAATATGTTTGCTAATGCAAAGACAAAATTGAAATTAACCAGATTAACTGGAAAAGCACTGCACATGTGTATTGATGTGGCCATCCTAGTGGAAAATAGGAGACGAATCTTCAGTCGCAAACGGGAAGGAAATCTCAGTTCAAGGTGGATTTTTCTGATTGTCTTGGTGGGCCGCATAAAAACTCTTAGTGGGCTACATATGGCCCTTGAGCTGCTATTTGCCCAACCATGCTCTAGTGGGATATATATTTATGTTTCCTATATAACTGTAAATGTTTCTAATAATAGTATAATTCACTAAATAGTATAGAAAATACTCATAGCAGCATTCTATGATTAATTCTGTATAATTTTTTCCCCCTTTTAAACTGAAATATTTGTAGATATATATTTCCTTAAATAAAGTTTCTTCTAAAACTAAAAAAAATAAATTTAAAACAATAATTAAATAATATCTTAAAATAAAAAAATTATTTAGTAAATTTAAAATTTTTAATTTTTTCTTTCGAAAGTTTTCATATTATTTTTGAACAATCCTGAGAAATTTCTAGTAGTGATAGGCAATATCTGCAAATAAGGCACTTTTGAAAAAATATCTAATTATTTTTATCATATTTAAAGAAACCACCACACAAACACATGAAAACATTATACTACCACCCTATTTTTTTGGGCCAACTCTAATATTATATAAGTAATTTTATTTCTAATTTACTCATTAAAAATATGATCTACAGCCAGAGTATAATTTGGTAGAGTGCTTTGCTTCTGAAATCTGTTCCACATAATGAGAAGAAAAAAACAGTTTTGCTTATGTTCATTATTCTTTCTGAAGTAAAAAAAATGTATATCGACACTATTATTTAATTTATGTGTGTGTTATTCCACTATTAATACCTATAATTTATTATGCATATAATCTGATATTTTACATTTACATTCTTACAATGTTTATTAATTTAATACACTGTACAGGCTTACACACACCTGCACATGTATAATGTAATATATAAGGGATTCGAACTCAGATTTTCACACAACCCTCAATTCTCCATGCCTTCTCATATTGCTGACTCACCTGATCACACACATGTTATTAAAAATAAAAAAAGTTATTTAGTAAAAGATGTAAAAATATAATACAATATGATAAAAAAATATAATAGTATAGTTATTTCAAATATTTCACACAAGATAGGGGCAGAATAGATCTAAAATCCTTTATTCCAATGTCTACCACTATAGAACTACCCTAAACTGAATAATACAAGTAAGCTCTGTAAACTGCTCTTGATAAAGACAATTTCACCACATACAAAATTACTGTAAAAACTATTTTAATTTTAAGTAAATTAACATTAATAATGTTACTTTTTATATAAATTAAGATTTTTAAATAAAGGTGATTGGGAAATCTAAATATTTTCATTTACATATAAATGTTGTTAATTATAGCTACAAAAGAGGTATCAACCTATTCGATTTTGTCAATAAAAGGTTTGAATTACAATGTTACAATAAAAAAGTATACATGAAATACATTACAAAGCTTGAAAATTGTCACCAAAGTATTAACTCTTCAATTTAAATAAAGAAATATTTACTGTCAGAACATAAACAATGATGTTCGGAAATCTATACATTTATATATAAGTTTTATTAATTATCACAACAAAATGGTGTTAATCTGTTCAGTTTAATGCAATGCTAACAGTATATATGTGGCATATTTCAGCTTGAGCCTCAAAATTTAAGGCTCAGGCAATTGTCACAGTAAGTCCAAATAATAGGAATATTTTTGTCAATTTTAAGTAAATAATATGCGCACTCAGAATGAAGTGATTTGAAAATGTAAACATTTTCATTTACATATAAATTTTATTATCTTGGTGTCTTTTTTATTCCCATGATAAAACACCATTGATCCCTGCACAGCATGTGTACCTGCACATGGTACCCCTGATTATGTGACAAAGGTATATTGTTGTCTGGTACTGCAAGTTGATTTAACTGTCAGGCATCTAATTAGAGTCTAATAGATCCATCTTTTTTCATAGTATTACTAGAAAATTGTTGAATGGTGATGAAGATTTAGAAATAATTCCCCACTCTAACATTTGAAGTAATTGTTAGTGACCTCCTCTCCATACTGATTAGTCACAGGGTGTGATCATGCCTGGTATGATGGTTGGTTATCCATTATTTTAATCTGATGTTCATATCCCTTCAATATTCCTGGTACCCTGAAAAAATTCAACTGGTATTAATAAAGAATGTCTTTTAATCTAGCTTGTCATTTTCCTTTTAAAAATTTATCAGTCACTTCCTGCCATTCTGCATCATTTGCAAGCAACATATCTTTGCTGACTGGTACTAATCTTAGAGACATTTTTTTGTTCTTCATTATGTAGCCATTTTATGTATAAAATTAGAAGCCAGAATAACTTTATGTACTAGTCTCTTTAAAATTAGCAAAACATTATTTATACATTATTTCTACTCCTATCTGCATACAAATTTACCCAGAGATTAATCTGGATTTTTGATATTGACTAGTGCAATTTGCACTGATTTTAAAAGTAAAATTTGAACATTAGAATCCTTATTGCCAATCTGCTTATATACAACTTCAGACATCACAGATATCTTTCTACCCAAGTCAAACAAGAATCTTCCTTTAAATGATTTAATCATATCTGTATACTGGGGTAGTTCTGTAAAGTACAATTAATATTTCTCCAGCCTAGTCATTTCTTTAGCATGGTTGTTAATTTTTTGATGATCTATTTGGATTTTAAATTGAGGAATGTGTCATTGAAGTCACCAGTAGTTTACCATCTGTCACCTAGTGAGAGTAAATATTGATTATTTTTACTCCCCATCACACTACAATGATATTCAGTTCTATGAATCACCATTGTTTTGTCAAGACTACCTAGTGATTTTTTTTTTCCTTTTTCTATTACATGATAAAAGCATTTCCCCCTTTTTAGTCACTTTTAAAGCATTTATTTGCTTATTGCATATTCAGGAAGGGGACTTGTTGAAGAGTGTGAACCCATCCCCTTCATTAACAGCTTTGCAGCTATCAAAAGTACTGTGTAAATATGTCATTTGCTCAATGATCTTATACCCTGTGCCTATCAACAGATTTTGATCATGGCATAGGAAGATGTGTCTAATAATCTGTATTGATTGATTTTCAGACTGTGGACACAATGCTGTTGTCTGGTGTCTTAGTAAGTATTTCCTAAAAATATCAGGTAGGTCTCACCTGATTAATATTCTTACTATAGCCCTAGTATTTAATGCTTTCTTGGTGGTCCTCACTCCAATAGCATCTCAATATTGTGTCTGTAGATCTGGAGGCTACAGAGTTTTTCAAATAATGATTCCCACCATGGCTGTGATGTACATTACAAGTGCCTAAGTGCTATAGCAAGATTAATCTTATCTGTCCAGGGACTGATAGTTTCTGTTCAGCATACACAGGTATTTATTATATGGATATCTTCCTATTGTAACTGTAAAAATATTTTAAAGAACACACTGGGCATAAATTCTTGTTTGTTAAAATCTAATTTTTTCACTTTTCTTGTATCAGAAGTTTGTAAACTATTGATGTGTTTCTTCAACCTGGATGTCCTTAGTTTTACTTGTAGAGCTTCTAACCATTGTGCTAGGTTATCAAATATTTCTTGCACTTTTGTGATTGCTTCACTATTATATATCATCATAAATTTGTTTTCTAAGATGCTTTTCTTCCTCCCTTGTTTATTATTTCCTACTTCTAATTTTATCAACTTTATTATTAAGGTTAACCAGCCTAACTACTGGTCTACCTATTTCACTTGATCCTTGGCCATGGTATCAATTTTCCTTTATAAATGAGTTTTTTTCTTTTTCTTTTTTTTAATGGAATCTCATAAGCATTTCTGTTTGAAATGAGTATTTTAATATATCCTCTTCCATTTTCTTGCTTTTTGATTCACTTCTTTTAAATCTTTTCTGTTTTTTTCATTTCATATATTCATTATCGCTTTCTATTTATTTTATTTATCTCTTATTATTAACAATACATCTTTCAATACCTATTTTCCCTACGGCCTCAAATACTCTATAATGTTTTAACCATAATATTTAGCTGCCTGCATCTGCTCCAATTTTCTTTTTTTATCTTTTCACTTTACTATTTATTTATTTTTAAAATAAATTTCTGTATCTTGATTAAGCAATTCTCTTTTTATGACCATACATCTATTATCTATATATCTCAAGTTATGAGTATTTGCCTTTGGGCTGCCATAGCCTATTATCATACATCTCAGATTATAAGCTCCTCTCATTTCCATAGCCACAATTTGGACCATTATTGAACTGGGTCTTATCATATAAATATGTTATATATATAAACGTATGCATATATGTATACACAATTTATTTATTTTTTTAAAAAATGTGGTTTCAAACAAATAATTAAATAAAGCATCATTAAAAAACTATAACTATATTTCTCTCAAGTTTTAATAATAGACAAAAAATATCATTGTATAGTTTAAAAATAAATATTATATCTAAGCTTTTTTTTTAAGTGCACATATTGATAAACCATTTAGTGTTAATAAAATAATGTCTCCTCTATTTTCATACATTTCTACATTTTTTATTTTGTAAATCTCTTCAACCAATATATTGTTGTCTGCATTTGGGCTGGTACATAAATATTCAATGGTACTAACATACACTTATATATATATATATATGTTAATTCTAATATTTTCACGGATAAAAGATGTCATATTATTATTATTATTTTCGGGATATTCCGTGTAGTGAAAAAGCTAAAAGCTGACGTTTCAGTACAATATCAAGTACCTTCCTCAGAGCGTCCTCTTTCTCAAATCATAAGAATGCATGTGAGATTTAAAATCGTTTTTATCGTTTTCTTTCTCCTCAAATTTAAATTCTATTGGTTGAGAAGTTTTAAAATTTATTTTCTCTTCCAATAGCTTCTTCCAAATGTTGTTAATCTTCTTTAACTTACATCTTTAATTTATGCTCTTGGGCCTTTTAAAAATCTCTATAGCTTCTCTTAGCAATCTCTAGTCATATTGTTCAATTTTTGCTAAAATATTTGTTTTTCAAAATTGATATCATGATTTGTTAATTTTATATGAGAATAAATAGCTGATGAATTGGATTTTTCTCTCACTGCCAGAATGTGTTCTTCCTTTCTAATATTTATTCTACGATTAGTCTGTCCTATATATGTATGTGGACAGACCCTACATGGAATTTCATATACAGCATGACACTCCAAAGCAATTTTATCTTTAGGAAGTGGAAATATTTCACTAATTTTTTTATAAGTAGTGTAAATTGTATGAATATTATTATTCTTTAAAATGTTACCAATTCTATCAGTTACTCCTTTTATATATGGCAAAGTTGTCTTAATTTTTGATGTATCAAAATCTTTTTTCTTTTGATATGTATAAGCCCTATTAATAATGTTGTAATTAAAACCATTATGAAGAAGCATTTTATTAGTAGCAAAAAGATCCAGGTGAAAATGGCTATCATCAGAAAGTCTCTTTGTTCTATCCAATAATGTCTTTGCCACTGAAAATAGTTGTGCAGGATGGTGATGAGAGGAAAAATGCAGATATCTCCCAGTGTGTGTTGGTTTTTTATATATACCATGGGATAAAGAACCATATTCTCTTCTTTCAATCAAAACATCTAAAAAAGATAATTGATTAGTATTTTCTATTTCCATGATAAATTTAATATTCTTGTGAAGAGAGTTCAAAAAATTAAAAAAGTCATCAATAGCATGCTTACCATGAGGCCAAACAACAAAGGTATATCAACATACCTCAGCCATATAGATGGTTTTTTATTTTAAATTATTATCTTAATCTTCAATTCCCAAAAAAAAAATAAAGAAAAGGTGAGAAAATGGAGAACCCAATTTTTCACCAATCCAGGAGTAGCTTCTACTTTTATGGAGGATTTGGAAAATAAAATTTTGACTTTAGCAGTTAAAAAACCATCTATATGAGTTCACCAATTTCTCCAGAATTAGCTTCTATTTTTATGGAGGATTTGGAAAATAAAATTTTGACTTTAGCAGTTAAAAAACCATCTATATGGCTGAGGTATGTTGATGATACCTTTGTTATTTGGCCTCATGGTAAGCATGCTCTTGATGACTTTTTTAATTTTTTGAACTCTCTTCATAACAATATTAAATTTACCATGGAAATAGAAAATACTAATCAATTATCTTTTTTAGATGTTTTGATTGAAAGAAGAGAATATGGTTCTTTATCCCATGGTATATATAAAAAACCAACACACACTGGGAGATATCTGCATTTTTCCTCTCATCACCATCCTGCACAACTATTTTCAGTGGCAAATACATTATTGGATAGAACAAAGAGACTTTCTGATGATAGCCATTTTCACCGGGATCTTTTTGCTACTAATAAAATGCTTCTTCATAATGGTTTTAATTACAACATTATTAATAGGGCTTATACATATCAAAAGAAAAAAGATTTTGATACATCAAAAATTAAGACAACTTTGCCATATATAAAAGGAGTAACTGATAGAATTGGTAACATTTTAAAGAATAATAATATTCATACAATTTACACTACTTATAAAAAAATTAGTGAAATATTTCCACTTCCTAAAGATAAAATTGCTTTGGAGTGTCATGCTGTATATGAAATTCCATGTAGGGTCTGTCCACATACATATATAGGGCAGACTAATCGTAGAATAAATATTAGAAAGGAAGAACACATTCTGGCAGTGAAAGAAAAATCCAATTCATCAGCTATTTATTCTCATATAAAATTAACAAATCATGATATCAATTTTGAAAAAACAAATATTTTAGCAAAAATTGAACAATATGACCAGAGATTGCTAAGGGAAGCTATAGAGATTTTTAAAAGGCCCAAGAGCATAAATGAAAGGTGTGAGTTAAAAAAGATTAACAACATTTGGAAGAAGCTATTGGAAGAGAAAATAATTTTTAAAACTTCTCAATCAATAGAATTTAAATATGAGGAGAAAGAAAACGATAAAAATGATTTTAAATCTCACATGCATTCTTATGATTTGAGAAAGACGATGCTCTGAGGAAGGTACTTGATATTGTACTGAAACGTCAGCATTTAGCTTTTTCACTACACGGAATATCCCGAAAATAGTAATAATAATATGACATATATATATAAGAATTGCAGACATTGTTTAATGTTATATTAATAACACAAAATGTTTAATAACAAACAACAATAAAATACATTTTATAATCTATATACTTCCGTACCCATTTCATGGAATATTAACATATCAGAATAAATATATATATACATTGTAACATGATAAAAATGATGATTTTGGGAAAATTATCAATAGAATCTGAATAAAACATAGCCCAAGCATTTGTCGCCATTTTGTTAATCGAATATTGATTATAATATGAAATGATAATATAAAAACTTTAGTATGTCTCAGAATTGAGACATCATTCATCATAATATAGATCTAGCCTAAATGTGGATTGCCATTTTATAACAGCCCTAAAGTTGATTTGGCATTTTGTAACAATGGCCACTTGTACATGATCATCATAGGCTAGCATTGGATAGCTACTCTGTCACAGTAATAATGGATTTTCTATCTCATTACCTCTCTACGTTGGTTCAGTCAACATTTGTAATAAAACAAAAGAAATTGACCTATAAGCTTTTGGGACACTCCCTTATTACTGACTCTATATGGAAATAAAAGATCACTAAGAAATGCCATTAAGATTTATATTATCTACAACAGAGCAAAACATGCATTAACAAATAGTAACTCTGTTAAAACTTGTGTAAAATTATCTAGCTCAATTATTCATTACACTAAGCAATAACATTATTTTCATTACATACTTATCTAGATTGTCCACTACACTATCATAAAATACTAACAATCTCTACTAAAATCAAACTTTTCAGGTTATTTTTAAAATGAAATAAAGCAAACAAGATGATCACCTCAGACATCAACAAATCCATTCACTTATTCCAAAGTAAACTGCAATAAGCAGTAAAATCATATACTATTGCCCTACACAATGATGTATGCTTAAGATATCTATTTGGTTTACAATTGAATAAAACAGAATTCCAATCAATAAATAACTAAATTATTTCACTATTAACTCATCAACACTCCTTTAACACTTTAAGCAAATAATTTTATTTATTATAACAGTTTTGACTGTACTAGCAGTCTTCATCAGATCTTAACTTTCCTTCTACATTCACCTTTCCTAATCTAATATTATTTATAGTTTTGCAAATTTACTTTAATTTTAATGACTTTCTATTTAAATCAATTAATTTCTAAATAATTATAATAACATTTTGAGAACGTTTTCTAAACTACACAATATTTATAATGTTTAAATGAAATAAACCTTTACTCAGTTTTATATCTATATTAATAAATGTTAAACATAATATAAACATTTCATTCATACACTACATTAGATCAACATGCAATTATTGTTTTAGTTATATTCTAATATTAAACACTCCACAATAATTTATTATCAATAAATTCTATCAGATAATTTCACTTTTTACAGTACCCAATCACATTATTTACAATATACCATATTTACTGAATTACAATCACTGATATTATTCATCTGCTTAAATCTCCAATCAATTAATTATAAAATGGATTTTATAACAATTAAACTATATATTGCAATAATTGGCAGTTATCCAGGCCAAGGATAATCTTAAGTTATACTAGTAAATAAAATTTATGATCTCCACTTCAAAGAAGTTTAGAAGAAATGAAGACAGATCATTCTGACTAATAAAAGAACAAAATCTATTAAGATTTTTGTAACCAAACAAGATAAGCAAAAAAATAACCAACTCTGAACTAATGAAATTATATCTACCAGTACTATTGACTTAGATAAGTAAACAAATATTTAATTGCAGTACCAAATAACAAAATTTATACCTAATCGGATTTAATAATGATTTATGAAATATACAAATATCTAATTCTATTTCACTTACCAAGATGGGGTTGATTTTGGCTCAAACTCTAAGTACCAAAATTATCTTGCACATTTGAAAGAAAAATAATCAGACAAATTTACCAAATTTTAAATCAACTCTAAATTTATTGGTTTATAATAAAGTTTTATGACAATAATATATATATATATAAGAACAATAACCACCAATGTATGTAATAGACTAAAATTGTAACCAAAAAGAATACAATCCTAGGTTTCTTTAATATATATATATAATTGGTAGTCTATTACTGTATAGAATAAATAAAAATAATAATAATATATCTATGTGAAACTCCAAAAAATGTGTTCCATGACAATAATAATATATCAAACTGAAGGATAGATTTGAAATATTAAATGCTTGAAAAACAGCAGGTCATATTATCCAGTTTCATCAGTAAGAGTTTAAATAATAAGAACAAAAATGAATCTAAGAGTTTAAATAATAACAAAAATTAATCACTCTGACCTTTTTATTACATGAATGTTATAATGGCCCATATATATCATTTAACCCTTAAGTTTTAAATGAAATATAAACAAATATAAACTCTCTTTTTTTTTAACAGAAAAAAGAATATATATATATATAGAGAGAAGAAATCATATCAACCAAGTGAAAGTCTGTCCATTTTTATTCCCTAGTCCATCAAGCTTCTCTTTTCTGGTTTCTGATCCTAACACATAGAGACAATTTTTCTTTAAGTACAGAAGATGAGCGTGAATGATAATTATTGCAGGTTTGAATTCAATTACTTTTGCATTTAAACTCCAATATTTTTTAAGCTTATAAATGTATTCAAGCCTTTAAAACAATAGGTACTTAGTCGATACAAAATTACATATCACTGGCTTTATTTTCCTTTTCATTGATAATCATGTATAAAGAGAATTTTTTTTCATTGACAAATATTCAACCATATACAAGTGAATAATAAATATTAATGTTTACTTTTTAGATTAAGAAAGTGAAATTTAGATTGCTTGATATTACATATGAGTTAAGTTTATCGACCTCACAAAATCCATTAATCTGAAATTTGATATTGAATATACACGTAATTGGGGTTGATGGATTTCTAGATTTTGACAATGGAATATTTTTTTCATTATAGCCAACTTATACATTTTGATAGTTTTGTGTTTTGTTGTTTTACACTTTGCCATCTCCCTTGGAATTTCATATAGAAACTGTCCCCAATTGAATGGGGAGATAATTAAAATTATGATTCTTCCATAGTTTTAGAAATTAACCACTTGAATAATAAAATTTGATAAATTTTTAAAGACAGATATAAACTTATCTGTTCTAGGCAATGATAAAATTACAAGAACTCAAATTACAGTGTCTCCATTTTATTTATATGATATTCTTGATTGCACTACTGTTGTCACAACCACTGTTGAAAGTCACTCAAACTTCAGTCAATGATGTAAAAATTGTTCAAGAAAGTTTGCCTCCAATTAACGATTGAAATGAGATTTTAAAATAATTGGATACAGTGAAAATAAAATCCTGTTTTGCAAGTTCATATTATTTTTCCTTTTAAACCAAAATAAGATTCATATCACAATTTTAATACATTTTAATGGATACAAATATTTTACATATGTTTTTAATAAAAAAAATTCCCTAAATTAATTTATAAACAAACATATAGGAAACATAAAACATTTAATTTTGTGATATGTTGTTATGGTAATGGTAATAACAGAAATTGAAATGTGTAATACTTAATCATAATATTGATTTTAATCAAGTGATCATTATTTTAATTCACTTAACTATTTACATATTTATTTATTCACATGTTTATATATATATTAAATTGATTACAACAGACTTATGATTTGGTGCTAGAATTAATAGCAAATAATGTCTTTTTAAATTATTAGGTTGCCATGGTTATCTAGTTAACATTTTACTTCATGATCTACATTATTCACAGATCAAGTAAAATGAAAATTAAACATGATCAACAAAGTTCTTTATTTTTTTAAATACTGTGAATTACAGCATTAATCTGGGTACTTACAATACTTCCCATCCATGAAAAAATAAAAATAAAGAACCTTTCTCTTTCTTTTAAACATTAATTTACTTTAACATCATTGTTATATATCACTTAATATTCCAATTTATAAAATTCAAATATACTATCCTCATCAAAGCAATATGGAATTTGTTTATTCATTTTTATCTTTACCCTCTTAGTATATATATATATATTTCAGTTTACCATCTATGTAGTATGTCTACATTTCTAGGTTGTTGTTTTTTAGTTAAGTCTTATATTTACAATTAATTTTCTACATCTTTATATATTTTTAGTAACTTCCTTAATTACAATGCTCTTAAAGTTAGAGTTAGACAAAATATTTAGTACTTCTCTCATGGAAACTAAATACCCCACAAAAGAAAAATATATTCATAAAATTAAATTTCATTAGATAATATCTAATAGCCATATATTTTCATTAGTACCATATTTGCATTATTAAACAAATATATTTTTATATTTTACTTCTCTAAAGAGCTTCATAATATCTTCTTTTTCGTGGTCATATGGTGTAGTTCACATCATTAACACTACTATGGTTTTAACTTTTAAACATTATAACAGTCATAACAAATTAATAATGTAACTTTATTGAATACATTATTTTTATTCAGGCGATGCTTTAGATATTGAATGCACTTTATAAATCACTTTCCCTATGAAATAAACTAAATAAATGCAAATTAACTTCTATAATGAGCTGGAGATCCAAAACAAAAATACCACATTTAAAACCACTTCTCATACTAAAGTAAACTGGCTAAATGTTAATCAAATCTAACTTTAATTGATTAAGGATGTGGCAACTACCTTGTGAGCTAAGTTGTGCACTATATGGTTCATAATCAAGGACCTTTGTGTTTTAATAGCTTTCTGTGCAGGTCAGGAAAACTACTGAACATCTTTTTTTAAAAAACTTATAACTCATAATTAAGTATTCATTCTTTCATCAGGAATTCCTTTTTATCTGTGCTACTCCATAATAAACCCTGGAAATCTGTCAACTTGAGCCATCAATATTAATTCACATAAAGTTTTGAGCCACAACATACCTGTAGTTTTGTCGATTCAATCAAAGAAAAGACTTGATCATACAAATAATTCTAATTTATAATAATTAGAACAAATACTAAAACCTAACATTCTATATTTCTAATATATCAAATCACCATTAGTTAATTTTATATGGCATAACAGCAACTTGTATTTGCACAATATACAATTAAAAATTTAAAAAGTATTTCAACTATAACTATTTCTCTCTCACACTTTTATAAGTGTATTTATCTCATAAGCAATTACCATATGTCACAATTATAAATATCACAAGGAATAAAAATAATGTTACATTAATGCATCCTTTTATTTATTCAGATAAGTGCTTCTGGTTTTAAGCTTCGAGCATTGAAGGAACCATTTTCTTCTTCAGTAGTTTCTAGGAGAAATTCATTCTCCCCCACTTTCCTTTTTATTCAGAATGGTCTCTCATATTCATTCAAAATTTTTTTGGACTCATAATTCTGCAGGTCACTGACTTCGGGAGTTCTTACAAATACACAGTGTCATTCTTTAAATATACAAGGATTATGAGAGGTTTGAGTAATTCTTTTTCTGTCTTATGGCTCAAAAATTTCCACCAGCCTTTGATACATCTTTATTATAATCTATCTCTTCTTCAGATATAGTAGGTAATGGAGTCTTTATTAATACAGGCTCCCTATATCCCCAAAGTGCATATAAATTGGAGTGAACTTAGTGGATTCATTCTGATTTATATTAATATAATGAACAACATCCTTCAATTTATTCACCCAAGCAAGGTGGTTGTTTTCTAGGTATACCCTAAACATACCCAGTTCAAACATAACTTTTTCATGGGTTAGATTGTTGGTTCCTAATTGGACACAAATGCTTTATATCCTGTTGTTCAATCCAACTCTTCCACTCCTTAAACAAGAATGATGTAGCATAGTCTGTCAAAATAGCCCTGGATTTCCCTATCTTTACAAACTGTGCTTATTGAATACATTTAATTACATTCCTAGCATTTGCCTTGGTCAACAGATATGCACCTACAAATTTGGAAATGTTTTAAGTGACCAAAATAAACTTAAACCTTTTATAGGATGTTAAATGTTCATAGAAATTGATTACTAAAAAATCATTGGAATGACCAGGTATTATCGGTTGCAATGTCCCAGCATACAACTTGTTAGCATATTTTGATCTCAAACAGATCTCACAATACTTGAGCCTGTTCACTATGGATGCAGATAATCTAGTCCAGTAGAACAGTCTGTGCACAACATGTTCTACCTTTCTGGGTTGGTAGTGCCCATAAAGACAATGCACATAATATCTCAATCGATTTATGATACATGATGATATCACAATTCTCCATGATTGTTCATGGCCCTCTTTTATGTTATAACACAACAAAGTTTCATTCATTTTGTACCATAAGATTACCTTAATCAACCATTCATTTTATGGCTACTGATTGAATTCCCACATCTAAATATTGAATGATCACATTCAACTTTGGATCATGCAATTGTAAAATAGTTAAATTCTTTAAATCATTTTCTACTGACTTATCAACTACCAGAGAGATGACAGAGATAAAAGCATGATCTAGATTAATATGACAGATGTTT
The DNA here is from genome assembly GCA_028023455.1 of Epiperipatus broadwayi. Taxonomy (NCBI): domain Eukaryota; kingdom Metazoa; phylum Onychophora; class Udeonychophora; order Euonychophora; family Peripatidae; genus Epiperipatus; species Epiperipatus broadwayi. The sequence goes on from JAQFVV010006754.1 coordinate 105,786, forward strand.
ATTTTGACAGAAATTCTTACTTAGAATATCTGTTACAATATTATCTTTTCCTTTACAATAATAAACCTTATAATTAAATTGCTCCACCTAACTAGCCTTTCACTATTTAAATAGCTTTGATTAATAAATTCTAAGCTCATGTGATCTGTAGTAACAACTATTTCAGACCCAAGCAAGTATTGTCATAGCATTTGAAAAGCCCATATGATAGCCAAGGCTTATTTTTTTCTGGCTGTAAAATGCAATTCTGCATCCTTCAACAATCTTTTCAAAAAATATAAGATACAGGGCTTCCTTTCATCGTCCAACTAAAATAAAACTATCTCTAGACCATATCCACTACAGTCAGTTTGCACATAAAATATTTCTTGAAAATTAGAATAAGATTACAGTATTCAAAAACGTTGATTTGATACTTTCAAATTCTGTAAAGTGGGTCTCAGTCCATTTCAATTTCTCATATTTCCTTACAAATGTAATATATGAACAGTGTCATAAGCAAAATTTTTATAAAACCTATGATGAAAATTACAGACACCAAGGAAAAAACATAACTGCTTTCTATTCTCCACAATGACAATTTTTTTTAGTAGACTTTATTTTATCATGATGTGGCTTTATCCCATTACATCCTACAATATGCTCCCAAAATTCTACCTTCTTAACAGCTATTTTACTGTTCTTTATTTTAATCTGCTTCTTTTCAAACTCTTTCAGAAACATATTAAGATGACAAAAATGCTCTGAAATGTTTTCAGAAGCAATCCCAACATGACCCACATACACAGTAATAATTTCCTTGACTTCCTTAGACAATATATTGTCTAAACACCTCCAGAGTCCAGTCCCACTATTTATAAGTCTGAAATGCATTCTTTTAAAAACATATGAATATCTCTCATATTTAAATGCAGTATATTTTTGAACTTTATCATGCAAATATACCTGCCAATAACTAGCTGTTAAATCAATAATAGAAAGACCTTTTTGTCTTCAAATTTAATGACTAATTCCTGCACAATAGGAGGGACATCACATATTGGAATTGTTAACTGATTCAAGAACTTCACATCAACCAAATATACATGAATCTGTTTTTTATGAACAACCACTAATAGACTGTTATATGCTGAGGGACATTTCCTAATAATTTTCCACTCAACCATTTGATCAATTTGCTTTTTTATACTGGTGAGGAATCGGATAGATTTTACATTGGAAAAGATTAAGAGTCCTTTAAGTGTATCTGATGTACATATCCCTTTGTCACACTAGGCTTTTTAAAAAATACATCCTTATATCTATAGAGTATCTGAAAGAATTTTTTCTTAAAAGGTGTTATCCAAGATTCACAAACTTTTGTATGTAAATCTAACTTTGTAGAATTATTATAGATGGCTAGTATATTGAGACTTAATGGGTACTGCTCTCTTAAAGCTACACTTTTCCTTTTTTACAATTAATTCTTGGTTAAAATAATTAATATTACATCCAAACTGATTTATGAAGTTGGATCCTCTTATGACCTCACGATTTAAGTGCAGACATGATCAAAAATATTTGCCGTACTGTTATTGAATTAACCCTTACAGTCAACCATACTTGCACCCACATAGGACAGTCTAATAGGTGAATAAATGTCAGAGTTAGGGTTCATAAAAATGCTTTTAATCAGAAAATTAACACATCAGTATTTACTTCCCATTTTTTAGAAATTGATCACATACCTGATTTGGACAATGTGAAAATACTTGCTGATTTGGAAAGGTATGATTTAAAAACCATGAGAGAGTCAATTGAAATATTAATAGGATCTACTGGTTTAAATAGGACTGATGAAGCTCAACATATTCCATCCATGTGAAAATCTCTTATTTTGTCTCTGTCTTCTAATATTAACTTTAAATTAATAGGTGGTAAATCGAGGGGAAATATACATTTTGATAAGACTCATATTCTGAATGCTAAACTACTGCAAGCTAAATCTCATTTTTCATCTTACTCAGTCATGTTACTGTTTGAGATCTAATAATTTTTCTTTCAAGAGTTAACTTTGACAGTGGCGGATGCTAGTTTATTGAAATACTGGTATGTAATAAAAAATAATATATGTTTTAATCAAAAAATAATTTATCTATATCATACAACCATGAAAATGTTAAATATAGTATATATTATACCCTTTTTATTAGGGCTGAATGTGCTAAAAAGCCAATTTATTTAAAAAATTTAAATTAGAAGTATAGGTATTATAATTGTAATAATAATGTCTAAATGGAGTTAAAACTTATTAAAATAAATATATAGAAAGCTAGAAAATATTTTGAAACTAAATTAAATGTTAAAATTGTATAAGAAAGCAGAATAATTTGATATTGTATGGTTGGAATAAATGGTGTTAGTTGTATTTAAAAAAATGTATTGAATATCTTATTAAATAAATCTTTAAAAAACATTAATTTTAATATAGTGTTTAATAGATTTGAATAAGTTATTAAATTTACTTTCTAAAATGAAGTTTAAATTATATAATAATTATTTATTATAGTTCTTCATATCTTATGGTGTATTAAATGTTTTATTTTAGTTATTGTTATAAAAATGTCAAAATTATAATTCTAAATTTTTATTATTACATTTGATATATTTTCTAGTGTATATTATTTTGTAATTAAATATTCATTTGGTTTTATTGCAGACAGCAAATTTCAAAAATTGCAACACTATGTCTGGAGAGCAGATCACATGACTGATAACATATGTGTATTGTGCTTGCATGGTTTTAGAGAAAGTTTTAGTTACTTTCTAAAATTGTTAATAAAATTGAGACATTATTTAATTTTTAAAGATATTTTAAGCTAACAAATGTAGATAAAAAATTGCTACATTTAAACTAAATATTTTATAATTTCATATATTAGTAAGGATTAATAAATTGTACCAGTTTGAATATTTTGTTTTATTATAAAATAAATTACTTATATTAACTATTTCTTATATTATTTAAAAAGATGACTCATTATTTTTTTTCTAATTTTTAAAAGTACATAATTGGGAAATATATATATATGAGTTTGTAGTCTGATGATTTGTCATCCAATCAAATTTTCTAAAAGGACAGGTATAAATATTGTGTATAATTAAGTGGTTGTGGTTATTGTTTTAAAAAATTATTGTTGTGATAAATGGTATCAAGTTATATTACTATAGGTTTGTAATATATTTAAGTTAACAGTCAATTATTTAAATTTTTAATATGGTTTATTTTTTACAAAAAAAGTTGAAAAGATTAAAAACTAGTATTTAGTTTAACCAAAAAATGTGTGAATAAACCCATTAAATTTTATGCTGATGGACTATTCTAAAGCTTAATTAAAATTCATTGGTAAATTATGAAATGGAAACCTATCATCTTGTATGTGGGAAAATTAGTAATAAAAGGCCAAAGAGTTTATAGGAGTATGATTTTTCCAGTGCTATATAAAAAATTATCTATTTATTTTTATAGAGTATTTCAAAATTGCAATTGAATATGCTCCAGAGGTATGATACATATAGTGAATATATCTGTGTTTATAAAGTTAAAAACTTTTTAAAAATGTTATTTAAGAAAAAAATATTGGAAAAGACTAAAATGTGATTTATCTCTGAACTCTATAAAACATTTGAGATAAACTATAAAATATATTGTTCTATCTATATATAATATTGACATTAGTTAGAATGATTATAGTATTAAAAAGAAGAAATATTTATCTTTGAAGCAAATTATATTTAAACTTTTGGAAGTAAAGTATTTTAAAAGATAACTGCTATAAAGAATATAATTGATAACAAAAGTTATATTAAATAAGCAAATATTTAAATATAAAAAAATCTGTTGTTTTAATTCACTATAATTTAATTGCAAAGCAAAAGAAAAATGGATGATGGAAAGAAAAATATTATAATAGGAATAAGTAACCTTTTGTAATTAAAACCTGGGTTCAACTATTTGTTGTATTATGTGCTTTATTGTAATATAACTTGAAAATGGAAAGACATCTATTTTGTCTCAGGATTATGTGTTAATAAATCTGACTGTGAATGATGCACCTGTTCATGAACAACTTGGAATCTACATACATACATGGGAGAAAATGACTTACCCTTTCAAAATGGACTTTTAAAAAACTATTGTATAAACATTGGTTATCCTCAAAATATTTGCAGAAAATACTCTGTATTAAATATCTTTAGCAACAGGATGGACATTATTTTTCAAGATTTTTGCAGATTTTTAAAAAGTCGATGGACATTTTTTTTATTGTGCTTTTGTTTTATGCACCAGGAGGAGAGTTCAAAGGAGAAAAAAAGCTTTGGACAATACTCGTTGCTTAGAAAACATGCAGCCCAAAATTTATTAACAGAATTTTTATAGGAGGATTATATGAAGAAAAGAATGCTTAAGTTTAAATTTCATTATTATTAGTTATTTATTATTTTGAAAATATACTAATATTAGAATTATAATTTATTTATAGATTACAGTAGAAGTTACATTTTTAGGGACTTTTAATTCTAATAATATTAATTTTTAAAAATCTTTTAACAATTTAAAAAAAAAAAATTGAAAACATTTCTTTAACTCTTTCACTGAAAAGTTTATTTTTTAACTGAACAGTTTTTTTATTGGCCAAGTGAATTAAAATTTTACAACTTTTGATTGGTCAATTACAAAATCAGCAGTAAAAAGATATTGATTTTTTAATATTATATTTGTTTTAGTTTTGTTTTGTAAAAAGTATATTAATAATTTGTCAAATTATGAAAGTGAAAAAAGTTTTTTCAAAAATAAATTTCTGTTTATAATTATAAAAATATTTGATAGTGGAAGACCTAAAAAGAAAGTTTGTAACAAATTATAAAGTGTTGCAGATGTCATTGATTTCTTTGTCAATTTAAGTTAGTGTAAAAGTAAAAGATTTTTTTACTAAAATCTTACTATTTTTTCTAAAATAATTATATTTTCAGCATATTTTACCAAAATACATTATAATATGTAAATAAATGCCAGAAAAATACTCTAAATCATTCATTTTTTTTTAAATGAAATAAAGAACTTGGGGTGATGAAAATTGTTGACAGGTGTCAAAATTGTTGTTAGTGCTGTTTTCTTTTTTAATTTATGTTCATGTAAAAGAAAAGACTTTTTTACTAAAATCTTACTATTTTTCTAAAATAATTATATTTTCAGCATATTTTATGAAAATAATTTATACAATGTACGAAAAATAATGAAAAAAAAACACTCTAAGACATTAATTTTCATTTTCAAAGTCAAAACAAAGAAGTTGGAGTGGTGAAAATTATTGACAAACTCTCTTCTATTGTCCAAAATGTGAACCAACCCATCAGCATCTACGAAAGATTGCCTTCTTCCTTTGTTGTAGCTTCTTACATCAATATTTTATTTAATTTTTATATTTTATGTTTTTGAACATAAAACACATATCTTAAAACTTAGAATGGTGCCAAGAAAAATTATTTTAGTACATGAAAAAACACTGTTTTTTTTGTTATTTTATATTTTATTAATCTAGCATGAACCTAAAACATATTTTGATTGATAAAATATTATGCTAAGTATTTTATTTTTTATATTTACTGAAAGTAAAGTAATATTTTCTTATTCATTTAATTAGTAATGAACTTAATGTAACATTGTAAGGTAAATAATAAAATTTAAACTTAATGTAATATTGTAAGATAAGTAATAAAATTTGAGTAATTATACTTGATAAATATGTCTGAATAAAAATTCATAAGACAGAGTGAAGGCTTACACACTGATGTTTTTTTAGATTGGAAATCTGTAACCCAATATTTTCTTTTTATTTATATATATATATATTGTTTTAATTTAATATCATATTTGTGTGTTTTTTATTAAAGATTGCAAATATTTTGTACATAGTTGATTTGTTAAAAAGAATAAATTTGTTAAAGTTATTTTATAAAACTTGTTGTCAGTGTTATTCTTGATCCATTCACTTCCACAAGATTTGATCCACAGAATTTCCAACACTGAAGATATAAAATATTTTGCACATTATAAAAAAAATAGTTTATTTAAATGATGATTATTTCTCGGAATATGACACAGAAATATTACATAGTATAATATTATTTTTAGTCAATTTATTACTTAAATTTCTGCCATATAATTAAGTATATTTTTATTGCTACATATTATTTAGATTATACCATACTTTTAACATGCCACATGATAAATAGAGATTTGTATTATTATTATTATTATTATTATTATCATTGTTGTTATTAATGACTTGATTATTAAATAGTAAACTTAATACCAATTGTTAATTAGATTAAGTGTATTATTATTATTATTATTATTATTATTATTATTATTATTATTATTATTATTATTATTATTATTATTATTATTATTATTATTATTATTATTATTATTATTATTATTATTATTATTATTATTATTATTATTATTATTATTATTATTATTATTATTATTATTATTATTATTATTATTGTTGTTGTTGTTGTTGTTGTTGTTGTTGCTGTTATTGCTGTTGTTGTTGTTGTTGTTGTTGTTATTATTATTATTATTATTGAGGTATAGTTAAGAATAATGCAAAACCCCTCATCATACTTGGCTACAGGATATTATAAATTAAATTAATGATTTATTTTAAAGAACCTGTGATAATTATATTTTAATAACAGAGATTATAATTTATTTTCTAATATTATATTAGATTATTTATAATATTTCAAAGTCATAAAGGTACTGTAGATTTATATTTATTATTTGAATAAAAAAGGTGGGGTAGGATTCTTATGCCATTGAGATTATGTACTTAGGAGATGTTCTCAATGTAGTCCAACAACTATTCCTTTCACCAAATGTTTCATGAACATTATTAAATATTATTTGTTTATTTAATCAAATCATATATTCTTTATTAATAATTTGAGCTAGATCTAGTGGTAAAAATTATTGTAAGATATTATTAAACCTCATTTTTACTATATTAAGATTGAAAGTTTTAGCCGGAGCATTATTTTTTTTACTTATTTCTATTATATGGTTTTATATTAACCGAATGGTGAGTGTACAATATGTATATATATATATATGATAAACAAGAGCAAGTTAAAAAATGTTTTAACCCGCCTATAGCTTGCATTTTATGATCACAGATGGAGCTCTACCAATAGCCTACTCAAGCTGTCAATAAATGCTGAGAGAGAATCAAAAATAAATTATCTCTTTCAAATTGTCCCGACCTTTAAAACATGGTTTCATGCTAATTGGCAATCATCAGTAAAGGATAGGGGACTAGAAACTAGATCTAGTTTCTAGTCCCCTACTTTTTACTGACGATTGCCAATTAGCATGAAACCATGGTTTAAAGGTCGGGACAATTTGAAAGAGATAATTTATTTTCGATTCTCTCTCAGCATTTATTGACAGCTTGAGTGGGCCATTGGTGAGCTCCATCTGTGATCATATATATATATATATATATATATATATATATAGTAACCATATATTTTAGTATAAAATATATTAATTGATGTAACTGGTATAAAAATTTCTCTTTCTTCTTTTGGTGATTTGATTGGCTTGATTGCACTTTGAACAGATTACTTTCTTATATTATTTTAATAAATTTAAATTTGCTTCTTCCCATATACTAACTCATATCATAATGTTTAACTTTTTAAAATTTTTTACAACACATTAAAATTTGGTAAAATATTATAAATAATAATATTTATTTTTATTTGTTTAAAATGATCTTAAATTATTATTTTTATTGAATTAACAAAAAACCATTTGTTCAATTAAAATAAATTATTAAAAATAAATACAGTAATTACGTATGCGTCTCAATGTAATAAAAGAAAAGAGCGCGAATTTAAGAGCAGATCGTCTGTTAGTTTGCTTTTGGAGGGAGAAAAAGAAAAGAAATGGTAAAAAGGCAAATGGTGTAAATTTGATAAGCTTATTTTAAAATAGTTAACAAGTAAACTGATTACCACAAATTTGCTATAAACGTAAAAATAAAATTGTGGTATTTAATTATAAGATGAATTGCTAAATTTAAAAGTCTGTTCAAGTTGGCTGGCCAAGTGGATTGAATCACCGGTAATAATTTCCCAATATTACATTTAAAATGTCAGAGCTTCCCAATTTAAAAGAATTAATTGCAAGAGTTTGGTATGTTTTAAAATGTTTATTGTTTTACAATTTGGAAAAATTAAATAAGTATTTTAATTACAGAAGTTTTATAAATATGAAAATTTGCTTTTTAAAAAAGAAGTTTAAATTAAAGTAAAATGTTAAAGTTATCAACCTAGTTTAATATTTCCGTTTCTAATTCTAATAAAAATATAATATTGATTGATATTTAACTTTATAATGCCAGTAATATATTTGATAGTTAATTTGTTTGCCATTTGGATAATAAACAGTCTTCAATAATTGATCAAAGCTATTTTCTAATTTTATCGTCAGTGTGGAATGATTAAATAAATTGCTATAATTGTTATTCCTAGATTTAAGCGTGGATAAATAAATATTTAGCATGGATGTGAGAAACTTGGAACATTTTTAATAGAGAAACGTAGAAATTAATAACTTTTGAAAAACATTTTCATTTAAATTCTGCTTGTCATGTTTTGAAATTGTTTCTTATTTATGGAGCCACGTAAATCGTTAATCTAATAGTGATTATGATAACTAACACAAATGGATAAAATTACATGTATGGAATTCAACTATAATTATAGCTATTACTTCGTACATTTATTGTTTGACACATCGTACATGGATTTCACGGATCATATTTGTCATTATAAAATGCTATACAATCTAATTTGTGACAAACACACCTGCTAAAATTCATATGTTGAACTATAAAATGCTATACATTTAAATTATATCACACACACACACCTGTTAGATTTTATGTATTTGACGAATAATTCATTACTTTAATTTTATCGTTATATGAACTTGCATGTGAAGTTCATAAGTTATATTTTATTAAGTTTAAATTAATAGGGGTTGAATAAAATACTTATTCAAGAGAATAGCACTTGCGAAAAGGGCTTGAAAAGTACTAAATGAATTCATGAGATGTATCAATCTTTGTGGGGTATTTTGTGAGTCTTTCCAGATTTATATTCCTATGCTAATATTACTTATATTGCATTACACATATGTTTTATTTTAAGTAAGATAAGTTAGTACATTAGTTGTCCTGATTAGTGTAACATTTTATTATGCAAGAACCCACATTTGCTAAAGTGTTAGTGTTTTCTGAATGATCAGAGTAACTGAGGAGGATGATTTTGCACTTTAATGTGAAGTAAATAGTAATGTTGTTTTAGAATGTTAAAAGGCATTGATCTGTGCTGGTGGTTAATCCGCAGATTATTTAATTGCCATTTTTTGTATTTTACACTCATTCCTGCGCTGGTGGTTAATCCGCGGAATTGTGTAATTATACGTATTACTTTATGATGGTGTATCAATCCACAAAGCGTTTAGTATTATTTAATTCCTATGTGTAGATGAACGCATCCACAGGAATATGTTTTACTTCATAGATATAAGTTGGGCAAAGTATTTAGTTAATCTGCTAAATCATCTTCTTCCATTTGTAAACATAATTCATAAGTTAGATCGTCAAATTGTAGCAGGATATTCTAATCAAGTTACTTCATAATAATTAACTGTCGGTTGATTATTATTTACCGGAGTGTAAGTTTACATTTTCATTTTATTTAATGAGTACATTATAGCTAAATCCTACAGATATAATATTAATTATTATATTATTATAATTTTACGGTATGGATTTATTGAATCTGGAAATGACGTTAAATACTTCATGAGTTGATGCCGAATTTAGTATAATTTTCTCAATACATTCATCCTATCAAATTGAATATGAGGTATGATTAGGTTTTTAAAAAACTATCCCTATGAGATGTTATTGAAGAAAGTCGATGGAATTATAATTTATTTATTTTATTTGTTTATTTATGTCTTTAATTATAACATTGGAATTAATTATTTATTATTCATAATTTTGTAAATAAAAGTTGATTTATAATTAAACTTACTGTGCCGTTGCTATGTGTCATTCTTAAAATCAGAAATCATAAACCTTGGATAGAGCATACATAAAGTACATACTATCGTCAACATGATATAAGAGTTTAGTAATATTTGAGAAAACATTTGGATGCTTTTCGTCTTTGGTAGTTTATGATGTGTAAGGTACAATAAAATCCCATTTACCTTTTCCATCATTTTGGCTTTGCGTAGTTGATTCTAGTATACCATACAAATTGATTATTAAACTTGTAAACAGATTTACCAAATAATAACATGATTAAATATCTTTACTTAACGTTTTTAAATTGTCATTCATCAATATAATAAGAGTCTCAATGATATATTAAATTATAAAGGAACCCAAGTATTTATGTTTATTTATTGCAAAGCTTTACCTGGACTAGCATCTGCATTAGAAATCATATAGATGGTTTAAAATTTCATAATTTTATGTAGTTCCACAAATTATGCCATCTTGTACATGGTCGGCCATCGGGTCTCATACAATAAAAATTGCAAATTAAGGTTTGAAAATAATAACATTACACTTATAATTTGATTAAAGTATTTTATCATAATGCTATGGTAGTTCTTCGCGGTACACCCTGGCTGCGATCAAATTAAATCATAAAAAAGTTTAGGTTAGATCATTAGTTTGGTCTGTGGTAAGTTGCCCCAGATGTTGATTGTGGTCTTTCATGCATAAAATAGATAGCATGATATGCTTTTGGATACAGCTCTTAATAGCTGACAATGTGCAAATGGGAATTGATCAGTGATAGAAGTTACGATTCTTAGTGCATTTGCATTTCTGTAGATGGGACCACACAATTTACGGTTACAATTTATAGTGCCGCAGCAGGTTCGGCATGATGGGTAGTTGAGAGGGCGAGCGGTTGGTTACAATTTTTGGCACCGCAACGTGATTGGCTCGATATATTGAGGTTATACAGTCATTATAAGTGTGCAATTAGTTTTTAGCGCTTTATGAACATGCGACTTGATTAATTGATTGTTGCAGAGTAAAATATGGTAATGTGTGAACTGAATTAATTAATGATTGTTGATTACAATTTTAATTTCCCATATTACAGGAATATTATCATGTGACAAATGCTCTATCATGGTGATAGAATATTGTATATTTTATTGCTATATATTTCTCCAAGTTACTTATATAGATTTCTGATGACCATAGCAATCGTATTCCAAGATATACCAATATTTATGATTGAATTGGGAGAAGTTGAAATTATCAAGGGTTTATAAAGTAGTTGTTACAATACTGCAAATATTTAAAGTGGGGGTTCAGATTATTTTAGTGTAAAGGTGATATATACCATCTGGGATAGATTATTGGTGGTGAGGATTTAGTGGTTGGTCGGCTTGAACAAGATTTTAATTAATCATTGTTATTAAAACACATATTTTAGGAAAGTAAAAATTTGGTTTCACAAAATATTGAAATAGTTGTTATAAAATACTCAAAATGAGTGATTCTGAAGAACTTAGTTATCCTGAGAGAACTCAAGAAGTTCCTGATTTTGATTTCCAACAACGGTTTATGTTGATGCTTCAACGCATAGAGATTGGAATGAATGAACAGTCTCTAAAATTGAATGAACAATCTCTAAAAATGAATGAACAGTCTGAAAAATTAAATGAACAATCTCTTTCTCAAAAAGAGATGTTAGAGTCTCAAAAAGAGATGACTGAAAAATTAAATGAACAGACTGAAAAATTGAATGAACAGTCTATTTATCAAAAAGAAATGTCTGAGAAGTTAGATAGTTTTGAGAATAAAATGGCTGAAGTTCAGGAATTTGTGAAAGAAAAAATAGAAGCTGCTAGAGTAAAAACAGTAGAGGAATTTAACCAAAAATTTCAATCCTTAGAGAGTAGTTGTAAGGCAGCTAAAGGGGAGTCCGATATCAAATTAGAAGAAATCAAAGCTAATTTCTTCGATTATAAAAAGCACTTGGAAGTTCAGATAGAAGAAATTGGAAATAAGTTTATAACCCACGAGGAGAATGTGGACACTAAACTGAAGGTGCTTGATGTGGCAATGGGAGACTCAAGGAGTCAATTGGCACAAATAGTTAGTGAAATGAACTATAAAGTTCAAGAAGTAGAATCTCAATCTGCTAAATCTATCAATAAAATTAAATCCATGAGTGAATCTGTAACAGAGAGCAGAGCAGAATTGGGTAGCATTAAAAAGATTTTGGAGGAAACTATCAATAGATCTAAAGTGGAAAATAAAGAATTAAAAAAGACTAATGCTAAATTTAGTGGAGATTTAGAAATAATACAGAAAGAGTGGAAGGAAATGAGGGATAAATGTCAAGAGTGGCCAAATGAGTCAAATGAATTTAAAGAAGGACAGAAGCTAGAGGCAAAGATTGAAAATCTTCAGCTAAAAATGTTAGAAATTCAAAAGGCTCAAGAGAAAAATGATAATTTCATTGGTCAAAACACCAAGTATTATGTAGATGGGACAGAGACCTCTGTTAAAGAAGTAGTTGTATCTGATGGTAATTTTACTGGTATCCGCACAACTCCCATTTTCCAAAAACCATTAGGAATCGGATCTGTAGCTAATGATGTCAAGAACACAGATATGTCTATGGGTGGATCTACAGCTCTTAAATTTCTAAAGATTAAGCCATTTAAAGGGGAGTATTTGGAAAACCCTCTAGAATTTCTTCAAAATTTGGAAGAATTGTTTACTTTATGTGCATTTTCAGAAAGAGAAAAACTAGCTATCTCCAGCAACCATCTTTATGCTGCTGCAAAAGATTGGTGGCAGTCTTTGTTTGATTGTCCTCAAACATATGGGGATTTTAAACATTTAATAATGTCAAGTTTCTGAGGTGAAGATCATCAGGACAACATGCGTTATCAAATCACTCGAGAAAAGTACAATGCTAATAAAGGTAGCTATACTCAATTTTTTCGTGGACAGGTGGTCAAACTTAAAACTTTAACTGCTTTTCCATTATCTGAGCATCATATAGTCAGGATCTTAAAACATAACTTACCTCGACAGATTGAACAAGTTTTGATTGCTGCAGATAAGTATACAATTGATGAGGTGTCAGAGATCTTAGATGCACTTGAGACAAGTGAATGTGACCTGGAAAACAGATATAGAGGTGGAAAGGAGGCTAGAGCTTCTCATAACTGTTCCATTGCTAATGTTAATGTTGCTCCAATAAGAAGTCCTTATCATGATAAAAGATACGAGAGTAGGAGTCGTAGTTATAAACGACCAAAATTTTATCATAGAGTTAATGGTCAACCTAGTCTAATTAATAAGACCCAAGATAGAGATCAACCTTCTGTTAGTGGAATTAAACCACTTCGCACAAAGGATATTAAGACAAATGTAAAAAGTAGTACATTAAACTAGAAGGGGCCTCATGGAGAAGTTCCTCGCTGTGGGTGCCTGTTGCTAACTTGGGGAGGAACCATATAGACAATGAAGAAGCATATGTAAATAGTATAGACCTTAATATTGATCTGTTGGAGCCTTATGAGGTTGTGGACCCTCCTATATTATATAGTTGTCCTATTATCAAAATTTATATTGAAGGTGTTCTTGTTAATGCTTTGGTAGACTCTGGAAGTCAGGCATCAATATTGTCCTCGATTGTTTATGATAAAATTGTAGATACAAATAAATCTGTACCTTTGCTTCCTGTAAAACCAATTCAGGTTATGCTTGCAAATGGGAGAAAAGCAAAACTTACGAATAAGCAAACCTGGCTTAATGTAAAAATTGGTGAATCTGAATTTGGACATGTTTTCCTAATAATGCCTGATCTTATTCATGAAGTTATCATTGGTTCTGACTTCATGAGTTTAAATAAATGCACTATTGATTTTAAAAACAAACTTTTTGCCTTTAATAATGATTCTTGTCAATTTTATGATAATATAGATGTTCAATTGAATCAGTTAATGGTCATACACGATACATCAGTTGAATTGAACATAAAAATTAAATTAGATGATTCTAACATTTTGGATATTGATTATAAAGAACAATTACATCAATTGATGATCCAGTACAAGGATATATTTTCAAAGATACCAGGTATTATTGGAGGATACGTTCATCGAATCAAACTCAGGAATGAAGCACCATTCCAGCAGCGATCATACCCCATTCCATACCAATACCAGGCAGAAGTACAGCAGCAAATCAATAAAATGATTGAATGGCATATTGTCAAGAAAAGCCCTTCAGCCTATGTCAATCCTCTTGTGATTGTAAGAAAAAGAAATGGATCAGTTCGGGTGTGCCTAGATGCACGTGTGCTTAACCAATTAACCATTCCAGAACGTGATGTGCCTCCACCTATTCACGAACTTTTGATCAAATTCAAGGGCAAATATATTTTTTCAACTTTTGACTTGACGGCCAGTTACTGGCAAATTCCATTGCATACTGATGACCAAAAGTACACTGCTTTCCGTTTTGAAGGCCAATCCTATGTTTTTGAAAGGATGCCTTTTGGCTTGATTAACAGTGGAGCAGGGCTTATTAGGTGTTTAGATAGAATTTTTTCCACTCAATTAAAGAAGAAAATAATTATGTATGTGGATGATATCGTTATTGCGTCTGCAGACATCTATGAACATTTAAATGATTTGGGTTTATTCTTTTTTGAATGTCACACTAATAATATAAAAATTAATTTGGAAAAATGTACATTGGCAGCCACTGAAATCACTTTTCTGGGGCATCTGGTCAGTGATCAGGGAATTAAACCCCATCCAGATAAAGTGACAGCCATTCAAAATTTTCCTATCCCTAAAACTAAGAAACAGCTTAAATCATTCCTAGGCTTGTGTAACTATTATCACAAATTTTACCAAGATTTTTCCAATGATACCATGTCACTGTCATTATTATTAAAAGGAAATGTGAAATGGAAGTGGAACAATGAGCATACATTAGAATTTAATAAGATAAAGGCTACATTCCTAAAAAAGGTCATTTTGGCTTATCCAGATTTTGGCAAAATATTTTACTTACAGACTGACAGCAGTAATTTTGGATTAGGAGTAGTTTTATACCAATTAGATGATTTTCAGAAACCTCAAATTTTGTACTTTTTGAGCAGGCGTCTAAAGGGGCCTGAACTAAATTACTCCATTACCGAAAAGGAAGCCTTAGCTGTAGTCTGGGCTTTCCAGAAACTCCGTCAATTTTTGCTGGGATCAGAGGTTGTGGTTTTAAGTGATCATAGGAGCTTAGAGTTCCTTAATAAAAGTTATTTAAACAACGAAAGGTTGGTAAGATGGAGTCTTTATCTCCAGCAGTTTCAATACAAAATTCAATATTATGAGGGAGGTAAAAATGTCATAGCAGATGCTTTGAGCCGTAACCCTGTAGATTCATTGTCTTTTCATCCCAACCATCACAATATTGTAATTACAAATATTGAGTTGGTTACAGATGAAACTATTGAAGGTGATTATAAGAACCTTGCAGTAGAACAGTCTCAAGATGTGAAATTTGGAAGAATAATTAAATTACTATCTGATCCTATTGTACCCATAGGCCAGAATAGGAATATTACCCGAATTAAAAGCAGATACAAATTATATCAGGGTATGTTGATGTATCAGACTATACCCAACAATGATAGCTCGTGGAAGGTAGTGATACCTAGGTCTATGACTAATCGGCTAATCTCTTATGTTCATTGCAAATATGGTCATTATGGCCCACCAAAATTAGAGCACATATTGAAAAAGTATTTTTATTGGTCAAACATGTATACATCAATTGTAAGTCAGTTAAGACACTGTGAGATTTGTCTGAAGTCAAAACATTCTGGAAAATCATATGCTGGGGTACTTCAACCTATTCTCCCAAGAGAACCTAATGAGATATTATCATTGGACTTCTATGGACCTCTTCCACCCTTTAATAAACAAAAATTCATCCTAGTTACCTATGATTTATTTACTAAATATGTATGTGCATATCCGGTTCCTAAGACTGATGCAAAAAATGTCATTAAAAGTCTTAGCAATAGTCAATTTCCTTTGGTGGGAAAACCTATGTCTATTCTTACGGATCATGCTACTGCTTTTATTTCCAGCACATGGAGAAAGTGGATTAGAAGACAGAATATCCGACATATAATGAGTTCTATAAGAAATCCGCAATCCAATCCGTGTGAAAGGGTGATGAGGGAATTGAGTAGGCTATTTCGTGTCTATGTGAAGGATAATCACCGGTTGTGGGTAAATAAGTTACCTGAAGTTATCAATTACATAAACATTACCATGAATGAATCCACAAAATTTGCTCCTATTAGGCTTCAATTTGGAATACAGGAGCCATTACTAATTAAAACTCCTTTACCCATCATTCTAGAAGAAATAAATAGTGATCTTGATATAGAAAAAGCCAGATGGAATTTAAGAAAAATGGGCCAAAAGCGCTCTAAACAGTATAAAGGTAAACCACATCCTTTTAAGGTCGGAGATTTTGTATTTGTCCGTACTCCTCATGTTAGCAACTTAAAGAAAAACGAATTTAGAAAATTTTTAAGCTTATATAATGGACCTTTCATGATTGAAAGCCAGGTGGGAGAGAATGCATTTATGCTCTCAACCCCTGAGGGAATCCGAGGCACCTACAATGCACATAGTTTGAAACCTGTACCTTCAATAAATTAGGGGAATTTATATCGTAAATGTTATACCATGTTCAGATTGAAGATAAATTATAGATAGGATAATAAAAATAGTGACTTATGATGTACCTTAGTAGAATTTGATTAAATGGAATTCTAAGGAAAGATAAATTTTTTCCGTAGGGGGGTGTAAACTGTAACCATATATTTTAGTATAAAATATATTAATTGATGTAACTGGTATAAAAATTTCTCTTTCTTCTTTTGGTGATTTGATTGGCTTGATTGCACTTTGAACAGATTACTTTCTTATATTATTTTAATAAATTTAAATTTGCTTCTTCCCATATACTAACTCATATCATAATGTTTAACTTTTTAAAATTTTTTACAACACATTAAAATTTGGTAAAATATTATAAATAATAATATTTATTTTTATTTGTTTAAAATGATCTTAAATTATTATTTTTATTGAATTAACAAAAAACCATTTGTTCAATTAAAATAAATTATTAAAAATAAATACAGTAATTACGTATGCGTCTCAATGTAATAAAAGAAAAGAGCATGAATTTAAGAGCAGATCATCTGTTAGTTTGCTTTTGGAGGGAGAAAAAAAAAGAAATGGTAAGAAGGCAAATGGTGTAAATTTGATAAGCTTATTTTAAAATAGTTAACAAGTAAACTGATTACCACAAATTTGCTATAAACGTAAAAATAAAATCGTGGTATTTAATTATAAGATGAATTGCTAAATTTAAAAGTCTGTTCAAGTCGGCTGGCCAAGTGGATTGAATCACTGGTAATAATTTCCCACTATAACATTTAAAATGTCGGAGCTTCCCAATTTAAAAGAATTAATTGCAAGAGTTTGGTATGTTTTAAAATGTTTATTGTTTTACAATTTGGAAAAATTAAATAAGTATTTTAATTACAGAAGTTTTATAAATATGAAAATTTGCTTTTTAAAAAAGAAGAAGTTTAAATTAAAGTAAAATGTTAAAGTTATCAACCTAGTTTAATATTTCCGTTTCTAATTCTAATAAAAATATAATATTGATTGATATTTAACTTTATAATGCCAGTAATATATTTGATAGTTAATTTGTTTGCCATTTGGATAATAAACAGTCTTCAATAATTGATCAAAGCTATTTTCTAATTTTATCGTCAGTGTGGAATGATTAAATAAATTGCTATAATTGTTATTCCTAGATTTAAGCGTGGATAAATAAATATTTAGCATGGATGTGAGAAACTTGGAACATTTTTAATAGAGAAACATAGAAATTAATAACTTTTGAAAAACATTTTCATTTAAATTCTGCTTGTCATGTTTTGAAATTGTTTCTTATTTATGGAGCCACGTAAATCGTTAATCTAATAGTGATTATGATAACTAACACAAATGGATAAAATTACATGTATGGAATTCAACTATAATTATAGCTATTACTTCGTACATTTATTGTTTGACACATCGTACATGGATTTCACGGATCATATTTGTCGTTATAAAATGCTATACAATCTAATTTGTGACTCACATACCTGCTAAAATTCATATGTTGAACTATAAAATGCTATACATTTAAATTATATCACACACACACACCTGTTAGATTTTATGT
Source organism: Epiperipatus broadwayi (assembly GCA_028023455.1). Taxonomy (NCBI): domain Eukaryota; kingdom Metazoa; phylum Onychophora; class Udeonychophora; order Euonychophora; family Peripatidae; genus Epiperipatus; species Epiperipatus broadwayi. The sequence continues at coordinate 124,235 of JAQFVV010006754.1, forward strand.
ATTTGACGAATAATTCATTACTTTAATTTTATCGTTATATGAACTTGCATGTGAAGTTCATAAGTTATATTTTATTAAGTTTAAATTAATAGGGGTTGAATAAAATACTTATTCAAGAGAATAGCGCTTGCGAAAAGGGCTTGAAAAGTACTAAATGAATTCATGAGATGTATCAATCTTTGTGGGGTATTTTGTGAGTCTTTCCAGATTTATATTCCTATGCTAATATTACTTATATTGCATTACACATATGTTTTATTTTAAGAAAGATAAGTTAGTACATTAGTTGTCCTGATTAGTGTAACATTTTATCATGCAAGAACCCACATTTGCTAAAGTGTTAGTGTTTTCTGAATGATCAGAGTAACTGAGGAGGATGATTTTGCACTTTAATGTGAAGTAAATAGTAATGTTGTTTTAGAATGTTAAAAGGCATTGATCTGTGCTGGTGGTTAATCCGCAGATTATTTAATTGCCATTTTTTGTATTTTACACTCATTCCAGCGCTGGTGGTTAATCCGCGGAATTGTGTAATTATACGTATTACTTTATGATGGTGTATCAATCCACAAAGCGTTTAGTATTATTTAATTCCTATGTGTAGATGAACGCATCCACAGGAATATGTTTTACTTCATAGATATAAGTTGGGCAAAGTATTTAGTTAATCTGCTAAATCATCTTCTTCCATTTGTAAACATAATTCATAAGTTAGATCGTCAAATTGTAGCAGGACATTCTATTCAAGTTACTTCATAATAATTAACTGTTGGTTGATTATTATTTACCGGAGTGTAAGTTTACATTTTCATTTTATTTAATGAGTACATTATAGCTAAATCCTACAGATATAATATTAATTATTATATTATTATAATTTTACGGTATGGATTTATTGAATCTGGAAATGACGTTAAATACTTCATGAGTTGATGCCGAATTTAGTATAATTTTCTCAATACATTCATCCTATCAAATTGAATATGAGGTATGATTAGGTTTTTAAAAAAAAAACTATACCTATGAGATGTTATTGAAGAAAGTCGATGGAATTATAATTTATTTATTTTATTTGTTTATTTATGTCTTTAATTATAACATTGGAATTAATTATTTATTATTCATAATTTTGTAAATAAAAGTTGATTTATAATTAAACTTACTGTGCCATTGCTATGTGTCATTCTTAAAATCAGAAATCATAAACCTTGGATAGAGCATACATAAAGTACATACTATCGTCAACATGATATAAGAGTTTAGTAATATTTGAGAAAACATTTGGATGCTTTTCGTCTTTGGTAGTTTATGATGTGTAAGGTACAATAAAATCCCATTTACCTTTTCCATCATTTTGGCTTTGCGTAGTTGATTCTAGTATACCATACAAATTGATTATTAAACTTGTAAACAGATTTACCAAATAATAACATGATTAAATATCTTTACTTAACGTTTTTAAATTGTCATTCATCAATATAATAAGAGTCTCAATGATATATTAAATTATAAAGGAACCCAAGTATTTATGTTTATTTATTGCAAAGCTTTACCTGGACTAGCATCTGCATTAGAAATCATATAGATGGTTTAAAATTTCATAATTTTATGTAGTTCCACAAATTATGCCATCTTGTACATGGTCGGCCATCGGGTCTCATACAATAAAAATTGCAAATTAAGGTTTGAAAATAATAACATTACACTTATAATTTGATTAAAGTATTTTATCATAATGCTATGGTAGTTCTTCGCGGTACACCCTGGCTGCGATCAAATTAAATCATAAAAAAAGTTTAGGTTAGATCATTAGTTTGGTCTGTGGTAAGTTGCCCCAGATGTTGATTGTGGTCTTTCATGCATAAAATAGATAGCATGATATGCTTTTGGATACAGCTCTTAATAGCTGACAATGTGCAAATGGGAATTGATCAGTGATAGAAGTTACGATTCTTAGTGCATTTGCGTCTTCTGTAGATGGGACCACACAATTTACGGTTACAATTTATAGTGCCGCAGAGGGTTCGGCACGATGGGTAGTTGAGAGGGCGAGCGGTTGGTTACAATATATATATATAAATGAAATAATATATTTAATGGTTTACAAATTATTACAAACAATCCTTAAATCTGCAGAAATACTTTCGGTTAATTTCTTAAACCTGCCTCAACTGCCATTTAATTCAAAATCAAAAGCATTTAATAAATTGATAAGCTGCTAACATTAAAATAAGAGATTCGAGGAATTTAAATTGATGATGTTTGCTTCCACTTTTGATTTTGAATTTAATGGCAGTTGAGGCAGGTTTAAGAAATTAACCAAAAGTACTTCTGTGGATTTAATGATTGTTTGTAATAATTTGTAAACTGTTAAATATATTATTTCATTTATAATTACAATTTTGTTTTTAATTAACGGACATTTTATTTATTTTACATATATATATATATATCTCCTAGTAAAATATTTGCATCATGTTTCATGAATAACTCTAACTATATAAAATAATGCCTAAAGTTACATGAAAGAGTATTTGAAGTTCATTTTAAGTCAATATGATTTTAGAATATTAAATAAATGAAAAAGCCTTTCTAAATAATTATTCATCAAGTTTTATTACAGATTTTGTGTTGTTTATTCCTGATGTGGCGACATCTATATGTTTTGTTTGCAGCATATTTTTCTTATATTTCTTTCATACTTTGGATGGAATCAATGTAGTCCTGCAATTTTCTTTGGTCATATTTTGGTCACTAAGTTAGATATATAGAGAGTGAGTCCGTTTATAACTTCATTCTGCAGTAGTGTTATAAGGACAACAACAACAGATATACTTACTGTTCTAGCCACACATATGTATCATTTTTTGGATATATAGCTTCTATACTATTTATTGATCACCTTTGATTTATATTAGCATACAAGTGAAGTATTAGCAATTAAAATACAAGTACAATACATAGCAATATTTGTTAGTCTTAGTTCATTCCTTTATCTATATCTCTCTCTCCGCAAGCAATTTTTTTATCTATATAATTATAATTTATACACTCTATTTTGAACACTTTTTAGCAAAAACCACAATTTACATATATTTAATATTGTATGGAACACTTTATATATGTCCTGCCACAGCTTCTATGCATTCATTTATTAGACCTTATTTACTTTTTTTTACATAATTTTTTTTCAGTGTCTCTTTAATCTTATACAATCAAAACAAATATTTTCATTTGGTTTCTCTCCCCCCCCCCTCTCTCTCTCTCTTTATATATATATATAATTCTTTTTTGGCTATGAAAGCAGATTCCTTTAACCATAAAAGTGTGAATTTATAAAAAAAGTTAATATAAACAAAGTTATTCACTTTTTTTATATAAGATTAAAACTAAATTGTATTTAATATTTCTTATAACCTAACATTCTTGTCAACCATCTTTAATTATCATTCTTTTTTTAGATAAGACATTTTATTATATATTTTTTCTCCCAACTAATTATAATTAAATTGACTTTTAATTCTTTTTTTTAATTACACTTTTACAATTTTGGTTGGGAAAATAATAAAACTAATAAATAGCAAAAGAACAAAATATTTAATGTTAACCACATTTTATTTAATTATTATTATTTTTTCTTTTCCTTATTACAATCTCTTTCTCAATTCATGTGTGTCAGATCAATTTGTACGTATTAATGGTATAATATATATTATGAATTTAAGATATTAGTGTGAACCCATAAATATTTTTTGTTTAACTATAAAAAAATAAGGATAGTTATAAAAAACAAATCTTCAACATGTTTTTAACATAATATAAATCGTTATTTTGCTTCTAATTGTTTAGAATAATATTTAATATATTTTCATTTTAATAAAGAATTAATATTTTTAATTATTTGCATTAAAACTAATTAAGAGCAATGATAATTTAGAATACATGGCATTCAGAGTATCTTGAATTTATATGTGGGTGAAGTGTGTGCATGTAATTGATTTGCTTATATATTAATTAGAGAAAAGTGGCAATATATTAATAAATATGCATGTATTACATTATTTTATTATTAAATTTAGTTTAGCAATAGAAAGCTACTTAAGAAAATATATATAACTATGTTTTTAAATAAATATATAATGTATTTATTAAGAAAATTAATCTACCTTATTGGTACTGTGGTATTAGAGCTGCGACATGAAGAATTATAATCGTTTAATCATTAAATTAATCTAGGTTATTAAATCAAAAATATATTTTAAAATCTACATTTAAAAGAAAACAATTTATCAAAAAAAAATACGAAAAGCATTAATGTGAAGAATAGTTAAAATGCGTGTTTTAATAAAATTGAGTGTGTGTTTGCACGTGCATATTCTGCATAATCTACTTTAATACATTGTACAGGCTTACACCTGCATTTATATATGTAATATATGCAGGATTCGATCTCAGACTTTCACACGACCTACAACTCTCAGTGCCATCTTATATTGCTGACTCACCTGATCACACACATGTTGAAAAGATAAATACTCACCAATATCGTATTTCGTGCTAAACCAGCACTCATTAAAGTATGAAAATTGGTTACCTTAATATAAAGCTGAGTACTAATTACATATATGTGTGGAGATGGTAATCTAAACCAACAATGTATTAAAATAGATTATGCAGAATATGCACGTACAAACACACACACAATTTGATTTAAACACGCATTTTAACTATTCTTCACATTAATGCTTTGGTATTTTTTTTGGTTAAATTGTTTTGTTTTTTTTAAATGTAGATTTTAAAATATGTTTTTGATTTAATAACCTAATTAATTTAATGATTAAACGATTATAATTCTTCATGTCGCAGCTCTAATACCACAGTACCAATTTATTTTATCTATTTTTTAAATCTTTAAAATAATATTATTTTAAAAAATGTGTTAAAAATACCTAGATATGTTTATTAACGATTTTGAAACGTGCAATTAAATGATAAGTGCATGAGATACATCAAAGATACATTCAAAAAGTTGATATTACATTCTTTGGTCATGGAAAAAAACATATATATATATATATTAAAAAAGGATAGTAAAATAGACTATGATGATTGTATTTTTAAATTTATTGCTGAAAACAACCAAAGAATGGAAAAATAAGATAACTGAAGGCTAGGATCAATAATGGGCCTCAGCAATTATCTACTTTGTCAAAAACACCTGTCTATAAAAACTGTTACCTAGGTCATCATTCTCAGAGGAATTTGAAATAGCATTTTATGGACAAAGGCTTATAGAAAAGTCTTTGTTAATTATTAAGTGACAACATTCTATTATTCAATATTTTTTTTACATACAAGTTTGTTCTATTTTAACTAACAGACAATTCTAGAGCTTTATTCATTTAATTACTAAAACATGCTGAACTATTTTAAAATAATTAGTATATTCTATTAATGGAATCATTATCCTCAAAATTTGTTTTGAATTATTTATGGAATGGAAACTACCAGTTACACTTAACATATATATTGTCATTATATTAATATTACATGAATCTTATGGGCATCATATTTACTTTTAACTGACAACCTTAGTCAATCCTAAGTCAAAGGATATATATACACATTTACTCTTCTTAGCGATGGCAGTTGGTTCTCCAGAACTCAACGTTAAGCAAGAATATTGTATACAGAATACGTATTTATAATGGGGGTCTATGGGGAAAAAATCGATCGGCTTGGTAAAGCCAAAAAATTACACTAACTTAGGAATAAAGTACATATTTAAACAATTATTTATTGAATGCAGTGTACGTGTAAACTGTACAGTATCTAAAAAGAAAACTTTTATATCACTAGAAAAAAAAATGTGCATTTTCTCTGTTTAAAAAGTATAGTACAGCAAAAAAAAAAGAAAGTGAAACTAAATTTTAATTTAAGTTTTTATATTATTCCGCAGAAATTTTTCAACGTAATGTAAAAAAAATCCATACTGAAGTGCATTTTAAAAAAAAAAAATCACTTTATTCTAGCTTCATTATTTGTGCAAATAGCGCATGTATATATATTAGTACATATTACTGTACATTTATGTTTATTACTTATGTAAAATTATTAAAATTAAAAAACAATATTTAATTATAAATTATTTTATTGAACATAAAGATTTATTACTGTACACCAGAGTAACAAAACGCTTATGTGTAGCGTAAATCAGACAACTTTAGAAAAAAAAAAAATTCAACTTATTTTAAAAGAAAAAAAATCTAACTGTACTCATTTTCTAAAACATATGTTAAGTTTTTTTATATATATATTTGCTATAAGTCGATTGTTTTGGGGGTAAAATGACTTTAAAATACATATTCTCTGACATCATCAGTGACGTAAAATTCAAGAGGCTACCAAAAAATTTTAAAAAAATATCCCCCCCCCCCCGGATCATTATAGTAAATAATCGATTGTAAATCAAAGTAGTGGGTATAAGTTGATGATGATCGCTATTGTGAAATATCGCTATGTAGCCAATCGCTAAGTGAGGCCTAGGTATATAAATATTAAATAAAAGCTTATTACTATTTTTATGCACATATTATCTGTAACAGATTATAACTGTAATAAACACTTATTTAATGCCCCATAGATTTCAGCAGCATTTGTAACAGAATGAAACTGAGTCGTGAATGGATGTGAAGAATGACCTTAGTATGTGCTATGAATCTGAAAAACATTTGTAACAGAATAAAAATAATGATAGGATATGAAGACATTAGTATAACCTGCAAACTTAAGACAATGATTGCAACAAGATGAAGTATAATTCAATAATTGATTACCAATTGTAACTAAATAAAATGAAAGTAAAGACAAAACTATATCATAGAAATGCTGTCTCATACACAGTAACATGTCCTTGATGGATAAACCAATTGTAATGGGATAAAATACTTAATAGCAATAGAAAACTTTATCTTACAGATTTATATTATTAATCTATCTTTGATAAAATATATAAAATTTTCTCTTTTAAAACTTTGTAAATTTACAACATCAAATTGTAATGGAATAAAGTGTCTCCAATACAAAACTATAGTAAAGTACAATACATAAGGACGATTCATTTAACATATCTCATCACTTGTGACAATTTATAATAATATAAAATGAAAGCCAATACTTAAAATAACTAACAATTTACAATATACAATCTTGATGATATGAAATAAATGATTCTTATTTGTCACTGATACAAATATGATTCATAAATCATAATGAATTATCCTTCATACTAATAAGTCAAGTTATTATACTCAGAATTATAATTATTCTAGTATCATAGTATTGTTAATACTCTATTATAAGCAAATAGTTATATTAAAAGCTTAATATTTAAATTAAATATATATATAACCTACTCCAATGAGCTTTAAATCTATACAAAGTGAATCATTCTATTTAAAGTAATTTAAATACCAATTTCAATGTATGCAATCACCAATTTTATAATATCATATTTCCATTTTCTAACTAAATATTAAGTTACTATAACATACAACAGTAAATATTAATTTAAAAGAGTATGTAAGCATCCATTTATAATTGCCTTTGTTTACCTAAATAATTAATATATTTATAACTTATGAAGTATTGAACTAGCTGAGATATAACTCTTATCCAAAAATAACTATTGTGTATAATTGTTAAAAATAATTATGGTGATCTTTTAATTATTAACCATCTAGCAATATATTAATTGATCTGATAGTATATAAAATATATACCTGGTTCAATGAATTATTTAAACTTATCTTTTCCTTTTTTGCATTGCCTTAATTAATTAATTAATCCATATTTTATAAAAATGTTATTTTTTGTACAATGCTTACATAACACCCTTCATCTCAACAGTTTCGGTTACCCCTGCAATCTTCTTCAGAACTTTTCCTTTTACAGTTAAACTGTTTTTCAATTTGGAAAACTTCTGAAGAAGATTGCATGGGCAATTGAAACTGTTGAGGTGAAGGGTGTTATGTAAGCATTGTACAAAAAATATTTTTTTTATAAAAAACGGATTAATTAATATACCTGTTTCAAGAGTATATCAGGTTTACTATATAGAAATTAATAAGTAATAATACATATACTCATCAATTCAATCATTTAACTCCTGGACTATTTTATGATTATTTATTATAAACTATATGACATAAGTCAATACATGACTTTTGTAAATCAAAATTTTATTAGCCAATAGGTTTCCATTATTAATTCTTTGACAACTATCGCACATTTATTTATTTAAATGAATTTAAAATTTATTAATATTGAGAAAAAAAGACAAATAAACAATAAACATTAATTTATAACTTTGTGCTGCAATAATAATAATAAATTTATCGTTTTAATATTTTATCGTCATAACAAACCTATTTCATTGCTCTTAGGCTAATACATTACTTTTTAAAACTAACTACAAATCATATATTCTTTTATTTTTATAAATGACATTCCACCACATACTAACACCAAATTTTGGTTGACACAACATATATATATACATCAGAAAGGATTTGAGCTCCCTACATATATATATAATCAAAAGTACCCCAATTCACAACTCATTCAGACTAGCCAAGAAAATAAACTCTAAAACGACTTCACTGTTACATACAGACTTCTCTAGTGTAAGCTCTCAAACTAAAAAAAAATGAAGTCACCTAAAAAAGGTAAATTGTGTGATAAGTTTGTAAAAATCTATCATATATATCATTATATGATATGTACATTACATTTGTGTGGGTTCATATTATGTCTGTGTGAAAGTAATATTTTTTTAATCTGACTATTTATTAATTTAGTTATTTTAACGTATAGTAATATTCATTAAGGCTGTAGCCTCAAGCACATGCGTATAAAATGCGATAGTAGGGACCTCTACAGGTCTTAAAACAACAAGCTTACTCATTGGAAGAAAAGAGGGGAATCCCGCACTCTCTTAAATTTACTTGGGATTTTTTTTTTTTTTGTATTTATTGAATTTATAAGTAAAAAGATAAATGATCTTGTAAATATATGTCTTTTTGTTATTAATGTGTATCCAAGAATGAACCTTAATTTGAGGGCAATATTTAGAAATCATTACTGTCATCATCGTCATCAACCATTATTAATCCACTACAGGATGAGGTCTCTCCAAGTTCAATCCATCTTCTCCGATCTTTAGCCTCTCTTCTCCACATCACCCCTGCACACTTTCTTATTTCATTCATCCATCTAACATGTGGTCTCTTTATGGGTCTTTTACAATCTCTTGGAATCCAGTTTAAGATTTCAATTGTATAGATATTTATATAAGTGTTAAATATTATCATTAGGATTTTATGCTATAAAGTATATGATAATGAAAAGGGCAAGAAAATGTTACCCGTATTTTATTTTGATGTCTGGAGGCATAGTTACTTAGTTTAAATACTTACTTGGAATTGTACTATATTTATTTTAAGACCAGTAGTTAAAATAGATCCAATCTAAATTCATCAAGTACATCAGCTAACTAAAAATTCGAGTGTATAAAAGTAATATAGCATTTTAGTCATATTTTCAATTTAAAATTGAAATAAGATAATCAGATTTAATATTATACATTTGAAATACACATTCATGTCTTTCTATATTTATATGTGTTTAAAGTTTTTTAACAAAAGCAAAATTCAGTAAATAACTTTTTTTTTAATTAGAGCAACGATTTACATAATTCATACTTGCTTATACGTGTTTACTTTTTGTTTGCAAATAAAACTTATTATTTTTATTTTAAATTTGAATTCGTATTTTTTTAGTTAATATCAATAATTCATTAATGCGTAATAATTTATTAGTTTCACACCTATATGAACAGTGAGATATTACCATTTGATTATAGATATTTAGTAGAGAGAAGTATTATATTTCTATAACAGAGTATTGGATTTAGCTATGCACTCAGCTGGACTTAATGTAACACATTTAAACAAATTCGTGTATATTAAAAAATATATGTTTGAAAAACATATAATGCTGATTACATAAAAGATTTAATAAACATATAAGTAAAAAAAATATTATTTTGGCTAAATTTGAACTCAGGCATCATTAGTCAAAATTAAATGTTGTCTGAATATAATAAAATTACCCTTCACCTCACACATCATTGATGCTTGAATTCTTTAAACAAACTTTACTTGAATACCCTCTCTATACAAGAATCTCATTGCTTACTTATACTACATGTATAGTTACAATTTGTCATACCCAATTCGTAGGACTTGCTAATGTAATATTGTTTATGATGCAAAAATTAAATGTTGGTAACTTATTTTGTTTTGCTAAACGTTTTCATTTACAGTTTACATAGTAATGACATACTCCAATGATAGTTTATGGAGGAAAAAATATGCAAGTGGAAATAAATGGTATCTAATAAAATTCAGCAATGTGTCTCATAGTGGGAAGGCAAATGTCATAAAATATCGATAATTTTTATCATAAAATATCGATTGAACCAAATGATAACTTGCGAGTGTTGCAGTAACAAATTTTCAAGCTACTAATGATAATTAAACCAAGTACTCTGCACTATTTAAAATGTATTATATTACAATATTCATTCTGGAGTATTAATTGCATATTTAAATATACCAACATAAAATTAAATGATTAGTAATTTAACTTATTACTAATGTCTGGCCAAGATCAAGATCATAATACTGGCACAATCACATTCAAAATGTAAGTTTATTCTGAGAAACGAATTGTATGTTTTTGGAATTTTTATTTTAACTCTTTCTTGATTATTGTTTCTTTTCCATATAGTCATAGCATCGGCCGGGCGCGAACCCGCAACAACCGTCTGCAACCAACTGCTTGCTTGCAAGGCAGCTGCGCTGACCTCTCGGGTATCAACGCAAACAGACACTTAAGAGTGATGATTGAATATAATAACTACTTTTAAATAATTAAATCATTGAAGAAAAGGCATAGATATATAGGCGAATGAGAGTAATCTATGTTAAAAAATGGACACATATTTATTTATGGATAAAACAACTAAATTGATATAAATACCCAAAGCTAATATGTACATCAAAACAAAATATTTTTTAATATTTCTGACATTCTTATCTTATTTTTTAAATCCTTAATTATTTGCTGCTTTCACTGAAAATATGTTGTTTTATAGATAGTAGTTTTAAATACTTTTATTTATAAAATTCGAAATACATAAATTAAAGATTTTTCGTATTTAATGGCTTGACAAAATTAAATTTTGTATTTTAAATTGAATGCATAAATTATTATTCTATTATCAATTAAGTGGCTTGAAACATATATTTTTGGAAATTATATTACTAACTGATCACAGTTTCTACTACAATATAAAACAGTATGTGCACAGATGGGACACCTTGCCTTTTGTGATCTTATAATGCTTTTTGAAATATTAAATATGTCTTAAAACTGATTATAAAAGTTGTTTACATAATTCTGTTTTTGAATTTTTCTTGCAAAATAAAAATATGAACAAAAAAAAAATACTACAGATTTATTTCTAATATGCACACACAAACATTTATATATATGGGGATATATTTTTCACTGTAATGAATTAATATATGGATTATTGCTTAATATATGGATTACTGCATTTCGTTAACCCATTTTGTGAGTCAAGTGACAAACTTTTACTACAGAATCAAAATGCTATAAATAATTAAATAAATAAGCAATGCAAAAACATTATAAATTTGTCCCTGACACACACATGTGCGCGCGCATGCACACAATTATATATATTGTTTGGGAAGACCTAATTTCCGTATAATTAATGAATAACTATTTTTTGTTCAATTTTTCTGACTATAATATAACATTGATCCTTTTATTTTTTGATTATTTTCTTGACTATAATCCCCGTATAACTTAGCATTAGTTTAGAATTAAATCTATTTACACATAAGCAATACTATTTGCTAAGCTGAGGAAAATGATTGTGGTAATTGTTAAATTTCGGTTGATTACCTGATTGAACCTGGAACTAAGAACAGTTATAGGTTGAAAATATGCTTCTTTTTTCTATGTGAACAGTAAAGTTTTCAACTTTCCAATCTTTAAATATTGCTGATACATGGGCTACAATTTTCTTTTCAATTGTATATGGCATCACTTGAACATGAAGAGTTCCAGCCATAACATATGTAGAATGTTGCCAAAAATGTTATTCTCACAAATAAATAATGCCTCAAATTGCTAAAACCTTCTGCAGAGACTTAGTAAGTTTTTGTTTCATCTCCATTAGTGTTCTCTATAGTAAAATGAGAGTTGATTCCTTTAAGAAAAGGACATTGATAAATATTAAAACAACTCCAAACAAAGAGCAGATGTGATCAACAAACAGCCAGCCAAATCAATAATGATGAAATATTACTCCTATACTCATTAAAGTATCTGCAAGAATATGCAAAAATGTCCTTATAATTATGGAGCCATACTGTAACTTTATTTGAAATGCCATATGGTAAACGGGATACTAAAAAATGTTCTCTCAGTGACGATGAACAATTCAGCCAGACTGCATTTGTATAAATCAGTTTGCTGGTATGTGCTGAAACTATGTTCATGTTTCATATGCTCAGAAAGGTTTTTATCAGAAGATTTATCAGATGAAGATATTGCTGATCCATTTCTTTGAATATTGTCAATTACATGCAAGTAATTCAAAAGAAAATCAGTGTAATGGCTCTATTCATGGTCTTTAGATTTTTTCTTTTATGAAATATAAACAAATTGTAGTCATTATATTACTATTTGCCATCTGATTTTTTATGACTTTTGTTTTTGTCTATTATGTATTAAACTATGATAATTTAATACTTTAAAATGTTTTACTTAGTATAAGCTTGTATATTTTTTATGCAACATTGATGCTTTAATATCTTCACACATGTTAATGCAGCATAGGATGGACATAACTTGGATTTTTTCATTCTTTGACATGTGAGTAAAATGAAGTAAAAGATTACTCATAAAATCCCGGCAGTAATATTCCCCACCATGACTAGAAATGGCATGAATGCCTGCATCAGTTGTTCCAATTACTGATCTATTTCCAAGCCATACAATTTCAGTATGTGTAATATTCATCAGTTTGTTTGTGATTAAGAAATCATATCTTTTTACTGTCTCTACAGGAGACACTTATTTTTGGAAAGCTCTAAATGTGTCTAAAAAATTTGACTGACAACAATTTTTTTTGATTACATGGTATTCCCTTATGATTTGATAAGTATTTTTAAAAAGCAAAATGATTATCCTGTGTATTTGTTATGGCAAATATGAAATATCTTAAGATTATGCATAATCACTGGTTATTCTGCATAATCATATCTGCATAATCATTAATCTACTTGGTGAGTTTAATAAATTTCATGAAATTTCTCAATTTTAGTAGCAATTTTACATATTTCACAAATGTAGTGGGTAAATTTGATAAATATGCCAGAAAGTTTCCCTTCTAGCTGTGCTTATAGTTAAATACCCAAATGAATTTTGTCATAAGTTTGACAAATATTGATGAATATATTGTTTTTAATGCAATTTTTGCATAATTTCAAAAATGTAATTTATAAATTTGAAAAATTTCATGAAATTTCACAATTTTTGCTTTACAGATATTTTTACATTTTAATAAAATGAAACAAAAAGATATTTTGTATTTTTAACATTAAAATAATTTAATGAATTTAAGGAACCTAAGAAAAATCTCTTTCAGTTTAATATTAGAATTGTATTGGGAAAAATACATAATTCTAATAACTCTTATTGTTTATTCAAATATGACGAACCTTCATAATATTTTGAGTTAGAGTATTTTTTGCATTTCATTTACTTACACTTCTCTTACATACAGTAGCTCAAACCCCTGAATTGATATTATTCTTGCATACTCTCTAAAGGACAAAATAACATTTGATACTGTAATAAATTATTTGGCATATAACACATCCTTTTTTTGTTTCAAAGTGATAACAGTAGCTAATATTACAGCCAAGGTTTTCTGGGGATAATTTCTTTCCAAATTCACCTTCCCTTCACTTTAGCTACAACAAATATCAGCTTGATCAGTTCATTCCTGATTTTTTAAACTTGTCTTAATATTCACTCATTTCATCTCAGCTTCTTGTATACTGTTCTTTATTGAAAAAAAAACTGCTTACTTTTATACTAAAATGTACTTTGGTTTATGAAATTAAGAATGACCACATTGGCCTAACTGGATAATGCTGATTATTATTAATACTTTTTTTTTTCAAATATTTTCATTTGGTCATTGTAATTGACTTTGATTTTGATCTAGAGATTCAAAAAATTTTATAACTTTTCTTTGATAATCAACCACTGCAGCATCGTTAGGAAATAATTATCAAAAAGGTGAATGAAACGTTGGGATTAAGGACTATACAAAGGCTTAATGATATGGTACTGCTCAAATAATCTTTCAGCTAAGTTCTGGATTTGCTTGCTTTCTAACCAAAAGATGACCACGTTTATAACATTCTATTTTGTATGATAGCTGAACATTAAAGAATGCCCATGCTTTGGCTTGCCATGCTCAAATTACAGCTCTGCCAACATTGAAACATTCATTTGCTGAGTGATCTTAAAATTGGAAAAGTATGTATTAATATTAGAGTCATTTCCTTCACATATTAAGTTTCTAATAGGAAGAGCTGAAAATCATTGCAAGATAGTCTTGATATACAAGTATGAACTTATAATCTTGGTGTGAACTTCAATAACATTTCAGTGATGTTCACATAGCATAAATAATTTACATTTTTGTATTTTCTCTGTAACTCTTTCATGATTTGATTTATTTCACTATTATCTATCGGCAAGTGTATTTCATTAGGAGGGTTTGTCAGTATGGACATAATAATTAATATGTGAGTCTTCTTTATTTTTTAAATTAGTAATAATTGAAAGGTTGCTAGTCTTTCACATGCACCTACAGTTGTTTCTCAGACAGCCAATCAGATTTTTAAACAGCTGTCTTAAGAACGATCAGGCCTTGACACACGACAGATATTTTGATAAGAAAAAATGATACCAATCTTCTCTCTACTCAACTTTTATATATATTTAAGCCAGTCTTAAGAATCTTGGTCTTTCCTTATCAAAATCTCTGTTGTGTGTCAAGGCCTGATCGTTCTTAAGATAGCTGTTTAGAAATCTGATTGGCTGTCTGAGAAACAACTGTAGGCACATGTGAAAGACTAGCAACGTTTCAATTATACATGCGATTTAGACAAATGTTATTTTTTAGGTAAGTTTCCCATTCATCTTCCTTTCTAATAACATAATGCTTCAGGCCTTGATAATCTTTTAGATTTTTATCAATTGCTTTTGATTTTCAAACAGGCACAACTCTCTATATATATTGCCACTCAGTGCAAGCTAGAGTAATCAATGGGGGCCAGAAGGCTTGTGCATAAAATCCCCATCTAGTGCCTACTCATCTAATAACCCCATACTAGTTTCTGTCTTGTGGCTTGCATTGAGTGGCAATACATGTAGAGAGTTTTGCCTGTTAGAATAACAGTTAAGAGCAAGCATAGGAAGTGGTGATCATGTGATGTTTATTTGCTTTTGACTTTTTTAACTTTATTTTCTTCTAAATATGAATCATGTTGTACACTTTAGAATTGAAATTTTAATCACCATAAATTAATTTTTATGAGTTTCTATTCATTTGCCTATATAAGATATTTAATTTTTTCCCATTAATTTTACAGAAATATATTAATTATAAATCATTGACAAATATAAAAATAATAATAATACATTACTTACCAAATATGTCTTATTATGAAATAAATTTATCATATTTACCAAAATTATTGGGAAATATGCATAACTACCGGATTAATTACTTTTACTATAACATATATAATTTCACAACCTTCAATAGTCAAGTGCTTCAGAGACACATCTTAAAATCAATTTTCACAATAATTTTTGAGATTTCAGCATAAAATACATCCTTCCCATCACTTTTTTAGCATGATCACCTTATTTTTTTCTGACAGAGACATTTAAATAGGTGTGTAATATATATACATTTGCCACTTTCCTGGCTGCAGAAAGGAGTTTTGCTATTAACTGAAAGGAGACCCTTTGATTTCTCTTGGAGGCCTTAAAGGAACCGAGCAGGGCAAATTCCTAATGTCCACTCCATATGTTCTTGTCATTGCAGCTGTTATTACTATGTGATTATTCATATAGTATACGAACATGGATGGGCTGCTCACCAACACGCATTAGCCAGCATGGTGAGTTTATTGGCTTTTACCTCTGAGTTTAAGATCAAGAAACACCATGGTCTTTCTTCTCAGTGCCTGATAAGGCAGAATGAATGTTTGTGTAAATGATAAATATTTTCCCAATACATATATACAATTATGACAGACAAAAATAAAGCATGGCCCTTATTCCCAGGAGGCTGTAAAGTCACCAACCAAGGCAGCGGTTGGTGGCCGAAGGCGGAGGGTGCTAAGAATCCCCTGATTGCAGACCCAGGCTGCCATTTGATGATGACTTTTTATTTAGGTACTTATAACTGCAGATCACTTTCAAGTGAAGGAAGATTGCAAGAATTAGAAGAAGAACTCTCTTATATTAAATGGGACATTATTGGACTTTGTGAAGTTAGAAGAAAAGGTGAAGAGACAATTGATTTAAAAAGTGGACGTATACTCTATTATAAAGGCACAAATATTGGAAATACAAGTGGAGTAGGATTCATTATAAATAAAAAGTGGAAGAACAATATTGTGGAGATTGATGGTGTATCGGACAGAGTGGCAAGATTAGTTATACAACTTAATAGCAGATACCAAATGCAGATAATTCAGGTTTATGCCCCAACAAGTTCTCATAGTGATGAAGTAGTAGAAGATTTTTATATGGATGTACAAAAGGCTTTTGATCAGAGTAAACACCATTTTAAAATTGTTATGGGAGACTTTAATGCTAGAATTGGTAAAAAAAAAAAGAAAGATGAAAGTGCTGTGGGTAATTTTGGTTATGGTAAGAGAAATGAGAGAGGACATAGACTTGTGGAGTTTGCAGAAAAAGAAAAACTTTATATTATGAATTCTTTTTTTGAGAAAAATGTTAAAAGGAAATGGACATGGAAGCATCCAAATGAAGGTACAGCAGAATTGGATTATATTTTGACTAACAGGAAATACATATTTCAAGATTGTAATGTTCTTAATAAATTTAACACAGGAAGTGATCACCGATTAGTAAGGTGTAAGATACGTGTTAATGTAAAACTAGAGAGACAAAAATTATTAAGAAAAACAATATTTACAGTTGATACTCCTAATCTTCAGAAACATTCTAATGAATTTAAATTAGAACTTACAAATCGGTTTCAAGTATTAGTAGATTTTGAACATGATTCAGATTTGAATGAAATTAATATGAAAATAACTGATACACTTTTGAAAACTGCAACAAAGATAGCTGGTAGAAAGAAACAGCAATTGACCAATAAAATTTCTACTGAGACTAGAGAATTTATGAAGAAAAGAAGGAATATGAAGATATACAAAAATGATGCATTAAAAAGAATTGAATATCTCGAATTTTGTAAAATGGTGCGGAAAAGAGTTGAAAATGATATAAGAAAGTATAACTGTGAACTAGCTGTAGAAGAAAATAAAAGTCTTAAGAATGTAAAACAACATTTTGGTATTGGTAGGAAATTTATATCTGCAATAAGAAAAAAAGATGGAATTATTACTAAAAAGAGAGATGACATCATGAAATTGGTAGAAGATTTTTAATCAAGAATTATATAGTAATAAAGAACAAGTACCTCCTATATCTATTACATCTTCCAAATTGCCCAGAATTTTAAATGAAGAAGTGAGACATGCAATTAAATGTATGAAGAAAGGAAAGGCTCCAGGTAATGATGGAATTATAATTGATATATTAAAAGAAGCAGGTGAAGAAATAGAAATTTTTTTAGCAAAGTTATATACCAAATGTCTAAATGATAAAGATGTACTGGATGATTGGAAGAATGCAGTAATAATATTAATATTTAAAAAAGATGATAAAGAAGATATTAGAACTTACAGACCTATCAGCCTTTTATCAGTTTTATATAAAAATTTTACCAAGATAATTACTACTCGTCTGCAGAGAACATTGGATTTCCACCAACCAAGAGAACAAGCCGAATTTAAAAGTGATTTTAGTACAGTAGATCATATCCAGGTATTGAGAGAAGTTATAGAAAGGACAAATGAATATGAGTTGCCATTATGCTTAGGATTTGTAGATTATGAAAAGGCATTTGATTCTATAAACATTTCTTCAGTGATTAAAGCATTAGATCATCAAGGTATAGATCCAGGATATTGTCATATTTTAAAGAATATTTATAAAAATGTAACAGCAACAATTAGATTACATAATGACACTGGGAAAGTCAATATTGAGAAAGGTGTAAGACAAGGTGACTCCATATCTCCAAAACTTTTTACGGCAGTGCTGCAAGAAGTATTTTGTGGATTAAAATGAGAAACTAAAGGAGTGAAAGTAAATGGTGATTATTTAAGTCAGATTTCCCAGATGATGTAGTTGTTTTTGCAAATAATGCTTCAGATCTGCAGCAAATGTTGCAGGAATTATCAGATGAAAGTGGGAAAGTAGGACTAAAGATAAATGTTAAAAAGACTAAAGTAATGTTTAATCGATTTGCTCAAAATATGAAAATAAAGATTGATTATGATGAATTAGAAGAAGTTAACAGTTACAAATACCTTGGTCAGATTATTAATACAGATGGAAACATAATGGAGGAAATTAATCATAGAATTAAACTTGGTTGGAGTGCTTTTGGTAGAAATAACTTGATACTAAAAGGAAATATGCCTATGTGTTTGAAAAGGAAGGTTTTTAACAAATGTGTTTTACCAGTTCTTACTTATGGATCTGAGACTTGGACACTTAATAGAAGAGCAATTCAGAGACTGCAGACCACTCAAAGAAGTATGGAGAGATGTATGTTGGGAGTAACAAGAAGAGATCGTAAACACAATGTATGGGTAAGAGAACAAACAGGTGTTACTGACCTCATTGAAAAAATTAAAAGATTGAAGTGGAGTTGGGCTGGACATATTGTTAGAAGAGATGATAATAGATGGACAATTGAAATTTTAAACTGGATTCCAAGAGATTGTAAAAGACCCAGAAAGAGACCACATGTGAGATGGATGGATGAAATAAGAAAGTGTGCAGGGGTGATGTGGAGAAGAGAAGCTAAAGATCGGAGAAGATGGATTAAACTTGGAGAGACTTTCATCCTGCAGTGGATTGATAATGGTTGATAATGATGATGATGACCCTTTCCTATCACACATTAGAAACACATTGGTTTCTTATTATTTAAGGATATGATAGAGGCTCTCCATTTTACATTTCTTGTGAATATCTACTGTTTAGATTGAGTTGTGGTCACATTTATTATCACTTAATCACTCCTTTGAAATAGATAAAAGGTGAGTAAGTACTTTTCTTAGTCTTCTTTTTTAAATAATTTGGTCCACAACTTTTGATTGGTAAGTCACAGAGACCACGTTCTCCTAGATTATATTTTTATTTTTATAAATGATGATGATATGCCTTTGTTGTTCAGACAAGCAGATACAAAAACATGTTCTTAATTGACATCCAATTAATGTACTTTTCTACCTTGTTAATATGACTTGCGCATCTTTAATTATTCAAATCTATATGTGTATATATATTTCTGAAAAAATAAACCTAGTTTCCACATCACACATTTACACTGAGGGTTCTAGGTATGTGCTGGAATTGCTGCTATATTTCTTCTTTACCTATACATTTCTGCCATTTGGATACAAAAAGAGTTTGTCAAGATGTCAATCCTTAGTTTTCAATTGCAGTAAAATGTCGGAATTATAAAATATGGATTTTTTTCTTACTGGCTTCTATATAACATATTCAACAGGTTACCATCAAAAGAGCTACTCTTTTCAAGTGATAGTAATACTTCATATATAACTATGATCAATATTTCATTAGATACATATGTGATAATTAAATTTATTAATCCTCTTAAGATTTACGGTGAGGATTCTATATATTTTCTTGTATTAGATATCTCTGGGTTTTTTTTAATTTATAATTTTCTTTATTCATTCATATGGTGATATTTTTAAAGATATGGTCTACTTTTTTTCAGGTATTCAATACTTTATTATATTCCATACAATTCTGCTTTCATTCGGGTCATTTTAACTCAAAGTTCAAATCACAATCAGGTAGGAGCAGAAGGCGATTGGTTGAGATTACGTTTTACACAGAGTGCGTTTTATATTGTTTGTGCATTTATGAAAAGTAAATTAAAATAAATGCATGCTAATTTTCCACATAAATAAAATAATAATAACTATTGCAAAATTTAATAACACTTTAAATTTAAGATCAATAAAATTTTCAAGGTATTATTGTAGATGTACGGTAATAATCTTCAAATAAGAATTACATATATTCCGTTGCACTATATTGTGTAAAGAACTACTTTGATACAGATCAATATGTCCTTTGAAATAAGGCTAGCAAATTAATTCTCTCTCAGTCTTAAGTTAAACTTAATATTTAATTAATTAATTATCTGAGTTTTTAATTAAATCCATATAAATCATTCAATTTAAAGATGTATATGTTTAAAGTTTATTAAATTATTTTATGGCATGACGAATGTAAAAAGGGATTTTATTGTATATCATTCTCCCCTATTAATTTTTATTTCATATAGCAATAAAAAGGGATTTTATTGTATATCATTCTCCCCTATTACTTTTTATTTCATATAGCATAATTAATGTACATTTAATAAATGAATATGTAATTTAATATCTTGTAAGTACGTCCTTTTATTTCAACAATATGTAAAGACGGCAATTTCAACAATGATAAACATATTTATTTAAATATAACAATTATAAATAACAAGTATATAAACTAAATAACAAATTTACAGGCAAATAGTAAACATACTTTAATAATAAAATTCTATAACAATATTAATGAATATTGTTTGTTCTCTGTGAATAACCTAATCACGGGTTACAAATATATGTGTAATTCTAAAATGTGCAAAGAGTGGACACTCTTCTGGAAAAGGTTGAAATCTAATCTTATTTACAGAAGGATGAGAATGTTCTGTAAGGTTCTTAATTATCTTTATAATAATAATTAATAGATTTTCAACTTTATTCTATAATGACTGGTTAGTTCTTTAACACTTTTGATGAAAGCAAACTTATTTACTTAACATTCCTAACAAAGTCATTCAAAATACATACCTTCATTCATTATGACATTCATGTCTTTTATGAGAATGATTTTCTATGCTTCTTATATTTAAAGTTTAAATAATTAATTAGGGCTATCCCTCAAATAACAAATATGATTTATTTTATTGATACTATAAGAATATTTTATTGCATTTTATAGCATTTGTAAATTATATACATATCATAGGCACTTTATAGATAAATATTTCTTAAAACAGAAAAAAACTCTCCATACAGTAGTGCCACTCAGTGCAAGCCAGAGTAATCAATGGATGCCAAAAGGCTTGTGCATAAAATCCCTATCTAGTGCCTACTCATCCAATATGCCCAGACTACTTTCTGACTTGTGGCCTACATCAGTGAGGAGGATTGGATCTGAGAGCACTGTGCCTACATATTGTAAGATATAGGTGCAGTGCTCTCAGATCCAAGGCTTCTCACTGATGAAGGTCATAAGCCAGAAACTAGTCTGGGGATATTGGATGTGTAGGCACTAGATAGGTATTTAATTCACAAGCCTTATGGCATCCATTGATTATTCTGGCATGCACTGAACGGCACTACTGCATGGAGAGTTTTGCCTGTTTTAATAACAGTTATGAACAAGCATAAGAAATGATAATCATATGCTGTTTGGTGGTTTAATAAATATTTCTTAATGATTTAATCATCTATTCAGAATGTTTAGCTACCTATTATTCTGAGGCTGAATTCAAGGACTAATAAACTTAACATCAATTAAACATGAATGTTACTGACGTTTATAAGTTAGTTTAGGAAAATGCAACCCGAGTTCAATGTAAAATGTAAATATTACACTTATATCTAAGGCCATTAATATTAATATATTGTTGTTAACAGAACCGTCATATGTCAGCCTTATTTTAAGTACAGAATAATTTATTTATTACTACATTAATAATAATTATAAACTAAATAATTCAACAATGATAAACAAAGATTATTGAGTATTTCCTCAAATAAATAATCCTACTTTCACCAACGATTTAAAAAATTCTGAGAAAATATTTATAATTTTGCAAAGCATTCCAACATTTATAATTTACTGGAAATAATTTAATATAAGCACTAAATATTATATCAGAAGCACAAAGTAATTCATCTCACATGTCTGCATCTGTAGTAAAACTTAATATAATGACGTTAAGAGATTTAATAAAGCACATTTAGAAAATCCTACTATGGATTGCATAGTTAGCACATTAATCATTTTTAGAATGTCTGCTGATCAAGGTATAATGTTTATCAAATTTTTATATGATGACATTAATAATCATAAATCCATTATTATAGTGCAGAGATTAAATTGTAGTTTTGTGCAAACAGAGTGATTTAATCCTTTAGAGAAAACTTGTAGACTAATATCATTATGGTTGTCATGTATGATGTATTTTAAAGGCACTAGATTAATAATCCTTTGATTTAAATATATTTAATTTATTTTTCTATAGTTAAGGCCATTTTAATAATTTATCAAACCTAGAAAATAAATCAATACCATGTTAACTTCATTCATCCCCATTGAATTAAGACGTATTTTCAAAGTTTAAATTTATACATGGATTTAGATTTATATTATATAAAGTTTTAGCATTCACTGATCCATTGGAATATAATCAATATAGTTCCCAAGCAAGTTATCCCAAACTTATTTTGAAAGAAAAAGAAAATGATTTGTTTGATGTCACAATAAGTATCCCACAAGCAATTTTCCAAATTTCCATTAATAGTTGAAGACAGTAAATTTATTTTCTTTAAAATAGTATTTGATGATAATCTTTGTTGTTGTTGAAGTTTATATATTTAGTTTGAGGAGAAAATACATTTTGTCAATTTAGCATAATGCCCAGAGTGAATTTGTCTACTCTGCCATTCTGGAGAAAACTGTCAAAATGGCTATTTTAAAAATTAATTTGATGGGAATCTGGATGCACTATAATTTTATAAAGACTGATTTAATTCTGTCAAAAGATTATATTTATAGTCTCTGATCATCTAGTACCTTAATTCATTACCATTACCCACAACATTTTACTTTTTTTAAGTTTTTTATTGGAAAAAATAGTCATTGGTATGGTAATATGGAAGAGCAATATAAATTTTTAGACAATGATTAAAATGAAAAAAATAATAATAATAACAGCAACAACAACAACAACAACAATAATAATAATAATAATAATAATAATAATAATAATAATAATAATAATAATAATAATAATAATAATAATAATAATAATAATAATAACAACAATAATAATAATAATAATAATAATAATAATAATAATAATAATAATAATAATAATAATAATAATAATAATAATAATAATAGTAATAACAACAACAGCAACAATAATAATTTTAAGAATAATACTACATCTTTAATCTGAATCATTTTAAAAATTCTATAATCATTTTGTTTAACATCTAAGTATTTATAATATCTCTTTTAACATTCTTATACCTTTTATTTTAATAAATTTGGTTTAATAAATATATTTTAATTAAATTGTAATACCAAACAAAATAACTTAATTCAATAGTTTTACATTTATAAAATTTAAAATTGATTTAGTTTTAAATGTAATGAAATTGCATGCATACATATTTTTTAAATGGACTGTTAGCTTTACAATTTTGGTAAATGTAATCTCAATTGTATAATTATTGTAATATATACTTATTGTAAAACTGTTTATATTATATTTGATTTAGTGTGTCTACAATATCAATTTAATTTGTGTGTTTTTCTGTTTGTGCACAAAATTTAACTGAGCTTTTCAAATAAAAAAATGATAACTCAGACACACATATTTTAGATATGCATTGATCAATAAAATCTACTCAGAAGACATATTTAAATACTTTCTATAACTTTTTATTTTTTAGGTAGTATTAAGAGACTTTTAAATTTCATTTTTGACTCTATGACCTGCTATCTGACCAATAACAATGGTGGATTTATTTTAATTAGAAAAGAAAGCCAATCAAATTTTTACAGTTTTTTTTTGACTATATTAATTAATTACATTAGCTTCCATTTTGTTTTTGAATTTAATGGCAGTTGAGGAGGGTTAAGGAATTAACTGAAAGTATTTCTGCAGATTGAAAGACTGTATATAATATTTAATTACTTATATATATATATATATATATATATATATATATATTGAGAGAGAGTGCAGGATTGATTTCATGGCATACATCATAGCACGATTTTGCATAAATAATAAAAGCTTAATAAGGAAAGTGTAAATGAATAAAAGTAAAATGTATGTATATATTTATTTAAAATAAAGTCTGGAATACCTAAAATATTGATTAAGTAATAATATCACCTAATAATTTTGAAATATTATATACCATTTGAAACTTATACAAATATTTTAGTTAACAAATTTATGATGTTGAAAAAAAAAAGTAGCATTTTTGATGTATTTTTGTCTAAAATAAAAATATGTTTAACAAGCATGTGAATAAAAATTCTATTATTTATTTAAAATTTATTTTTGGTTTTGATAAATGTTCAGAACTGTGATAATTTCATTCTTAAATTGTTTTTATTAATGAAAAAGAAAACTATTTATTTTTAATCCTTCTTTTTATAAATTCAATTGTATCTGAGATATAAATAGCAGATTCAATTTTATTGATAAAGGAAAGTGTGTAGAAATTCAGTTTCAAAGGATAAGAAACAACCAGATATAAATCAGAATGACTTTTACATTTCAATATGAAAATTGCAGACACAATTCATCTGGTCATGATTAAAGTTCATAAATCATAGAAGTTGAAGCAACTTAAGGATTCTTAATGTTATTGTTAATGTTATTAATTAGGACATAAAAAGGATTAATCTTGAGACTCTAGTTTTATACTGTATACATATATAACTTCATATGCTTAAAAGCACAGATGACAGAAATTTAATGTGCATGTATATACATATTGCACATATATGAGATCTAATTTGCTGGTATTTGAAGAACTAATGGAAAAAATGGCTAATGAGTAAAATATATATTGCCATATTCCTTCAAATTTTAGTTATTAACAATCTATTTCTCTTTATTGCATAAAGAAAAAATAATTAGCTTATAGTGTACTAATTTGTTTTAAAGGTAAACAGCTATTGAATAAGATGAAATATTAATTAGCTAATAAAAAAGGTATTCAGGAAATAAAAGGAAATGGTCAGTTTAAAATCTTCAGAGAATAGAAACTCTAGATACATTTTTTATTGAATTTTATTATATCATTCATAAATGACTTGTTTTAGAATGACAGATGAAACATCAGGTTTTGGATTGAGTAAAATACTTGAATTTTCTATAATTAGATTGTGAATATAGTTTGGTTAATATATATTTTTACATTATTATAATGTGCACAGTGTTTGCTCTTAACTGTAGATGAAGATATATTTCTAAAAATAATCACTATTTATATATTAGAGTAATATTTATTGGTTAATTAATGAATGAAATATTTTATTATATTATATATAGATGTGCATGCATATATAGGTCTTTATCTAATATAACCTAGAAATTATATATTTACAAACACCAATTAAAACAATATAGCATATATAATTTTTGGTAAATTCTTAAAAATATTTTTTGATATTTGTAAATAGTTAAAATCAAAATGATTTATATGAATTTAAAATATTTATTGTACCTTTTATTTTTTTACTTTTAATTAATGCCTTTATTAATCTTCATTTTATATTAGTATACTGATATTATTTAATGATAGCATGTTTTAACTATTGTATATATTTTTGTTTTTTACAGTTGCTAAGCTCCTTACAAATCGAAAATCTTTGTTTGAGGCTAACAATACATGAAAAGTGTGTGTGTGTGGACACCTATGTGATTTTGGTGGAATTACTTAGATGGTTCTAAAATAAAGAAAGACACTTTTAACTTTTTATGTACTCTAACAGATTTCTTTGTTTTCATTAAATTTAACTTTCACTTAAATATTAAACCATTATTATTTATCAGAATATAAAAAACTTTACCTCATTTGATAGATATTTTTGTTTAGAGATTAAATAACTTTTTAAAAATCACATTTTAATTTCAGAATTATTTTAAAAATTAGATTTTAATCAAAACAAAGCACTGTCATATCATCAAATTTCACATAAAGCAGATTCAATTTGCAAAATGAACAAAATCTTTTTTGTTTGATGTTTGTTTTAAAAAATTGAATAAATTATTTTTAATATCTAATAAATCTATTAATTTATGATTTAAAAGTTTAAAATGTTATCATAATTTTTACAATATTGCTAAATATTATAACAGACTGTTTAGTAAAGCTATTTCTAGACAGTTGTATTTCTAGCGACTGTAATCTCTATGGTAACATCACACAGAAGAATATATTCATTTACATTTAAAAATAAAACATTTCTGTAAAAAATAAATATGTAATAGTATATATTTTTTGATTTCTAGCAATTATTACATAATTATAATACAAAAATAGTCATAAACTTTCCAAAAAGTCAAGTTTTTAGACCACTGTAATATTTTCTTGAAGTAATCACGCAGTGTTTGAGATTGCCTAATATACAATGACCACTCATCATCATGAGATTTCAGAAACATTGAAATTTTTATTTATTTGACGATCCTGACACCTTTTGAATGTTTTTGAAATTAAAATATTAAAAAATATATATATGTGAATTTTAAAGCTGAAAAAAAACGACATATTAGCCAAATTTCTGAGAAAAGGGTGAAAAATACAAATTGAATATTTAGATATCTCAGACATGGGTACATTGACTGAAATAATGTATTGATTAAAGTCCATATACTACATGTTTCTTTCTAGATTTTATGATGTCTGGTACTTTATTGTTAGTGATAGTACCTGATGATCATGAGTGTTGATGGTAATCAGCATTGATATAAATATGCTATGATTAAGCATCACATGGTCACCATCTCTTTCACTAGCACATAATTGTTTATAAACAATGCAAAACTCTCCATACAGTAATGCCACCCTGTGCCAACCAGAGTAATCAATGGATTTCAGAAGACTTGTGCATAAAATCCCTATCTAATGTCTACTCATTCAATATCCCCAGACTAGTTTCTGGCTTGTGGCCTTTGTCAGTGAGGAGCTTTTGATCTGAGAGCACTGCACCTAGATCTTAGGATCTAATGCAATCCTCCAGCAACCACCTTTTATCTCTACTTAAGTATAAAACTATGAGAATAAACTTGGAAAAGACAAAAATTTATTCAATCTAAGCTCAATAGCTTAGTCATATGGGTCTGAAATCAGTTCAGCACCCATACATTTTGGTGTCTTTGGCTCTTTAACAACCATAGCCACCACTATCCTATTAGGCAGGATTCATGTTAAGCCATTAAGCATCACATGATCACCATCTATTTTACTAGCACATAATTGTTTATAAACAAAGTAAAACTCTCCATACAGTAGTGCCACCCTGTGCAGTGCTCTCAGATCCAAAGCTCCACCCTGACGAAGGCCACAAGCCAGAAACTAGTCTGGGGATATTGGATGAGTAGTCATTAGATAGGAATTTTGCACAAGCCTTCTGGCATCAATTGATTACTCTGGTTGGCACTACTGTATGGAAAGTTTTGCCTTGTTTTGATGCTATGATTGCTGATATATTTCTATACTATGGGTATTTTAGCATTTATATATATGCATGCAGCAAGAAATAATGATTGCTTTTTTATAGTATTTTGCCCCATGTTTGGCATTGGCTTAATAATTGGCTTATAATTCTATAGAATGTCCCTGGTAAATGTAGTCTCATTAGTTGACTGTAAACACTTATGCTGGTTTGATGATGTTAAGTTTATCACTTATTATTACTTCCTGATTATGATTTTTTCCTTATTTGCATGTTTATATTTATTGACTTTTGCATAATTCCTCACAATCCTTCTTATTCCCTATGTGTAAAAATGGTGCACAATATTGAGGGCCAATGATTATCAAGTTATACTAAAAATGTTTACCCAACATGGAGTTCAAATATAAATTTACACCATAGAAAGAAAGACGTACATATTATGCAAATTTGTAAATGATTAATAATTGGGAAATATGTGAAAATAATAGGATAGAAATTTGATTATTGAATGATAAATAATTGAATTATACACAAAGAAATGTAATAAGATTCATATAAAATAATTAAATTTAAAGTGGAACTGAAGAAAAGAAAAGCAATATTCCTGGGGATTGAATGAAGTCTTTGGATGTTGAAGTTTATGTAGCTCTAAGTTCAGGTATGGCTGTTGTAAGGATGATTTTAGTATTGGCTTGATGATTCAATGTTTTTATGCATCTCTAAGGATTGCTTTTATCACAGACACTGCAACATTCCATGTTCATATTTATATATTTAACAGTATCTTAGACTCAAGAGTAAGGCTTAAATTTCGAGTGGTAACCCTATATTCATATATTTATTCCAATCAATTTTCGAGGCTCAAAAAATATTCCATGAACAAGACATTAGTTGGGAAAGACTTTATATTACATCATATTCAAGGTTGTAGGTAGCTTATAGTGCTTGAATTGAGATAAACCTCCTGGTTTGTTTATTCTACACTGTGTATTTTATTGCCTGATTGGTGGATTCTTTATATATCTCAGGATTTCGAGTCACATTATATTTTTTTAATTGTAAAAATTCCAGTAAGATATCTGGAAAAAGATTTGTGTAAATGGTTTGTCATATAAAATTCATATTAAGAATGTGTGTATATTTATGAAAAGTATTAATTGTTAGAAATATGTTTTACTTTTATTTTCTAGAGGAAAAATAATGGCCTATAATGGTCTCATTGCATCCCTTGTTTTTGTAAAACAGTTTACATAGATCAGAGTAGTTTGAGTTTAAATGAAATAATAAAGGTTCATGAAAGTAGGATTGAAAATAAATATCTTAGTTCTGCTTTATATGTCCACGAAAAAATATTAATTTTGATGGAGCTAAGGTTATCTTCTTTGAGAGAAATGAAATAAAAAGAAAAATTAAAGCATCTTTATTATTGAAAATTTATTATTCTGAAGCAATTAACTTATTTAAGAGTTCTTTTAATATTAAGGTAGATGGGAAGTAAATGGATTTGTGGGTAATGTTTAATATATACTTGAGAAATCTGCTTGTAGCAGTGAAACCTTTGGTTGTGTTTTAATTTAGTTTTTTCTTGGCTAGTCTGGTTGAGTTTTGGATTTGGGATAATTTTAGTTATTTATTGATTAGTTTAGTTTATGCTTGTAATGTTTAATATTGCATGTGTAAGTATATATACTTACCACTTAAAAAGAAAAATAGAACTGAACACAGATACAAATATCATATATAATTATTTAATTGAAATATTAAATAGTAATATTTCTTCATATTTTTGAATTGTGTAAAAAGATCATTATTTATTACAAATATTTTAATTTATTTCTGATTGTGACATAAATGTACAATTTTGATGTAACAAATAAATATTGTTTTTGTCTAAAATAATTATGGTTTTTAATACACACTTTAATTAAAAATTGTAATCTGTTTTAATAAAGATAATAAAAGAATTATTTAATTAAAATGTATGTTTGGTTTTGATAAACAGTCTTAAATTAATATTTTCTTGTTATTATTAATTAAGAAAGAAAACATTACTGTTATTCATTTTGTTTGTAAATAACTTTTGTCTTTACTACAAAGAATAGTTTTAGTTTAACTGAGGTTGGAAAGTATAGAAAGTCAGCTTCAAAGGAGGGACAGTTACTTCTAGTCTAAATATTGGTTGAGTTTGAACTCGGGTGCTTAAAGTAAGATTGTTTCTGTATGGATTAATTGCTTAGTATGCTTTTTTATATGTCAAATGTGTTGACCGAGAAGCGAACCTGGTCCAACTGCTTGGAAGGCAGCTATGCTAACTACTAGGCCACCAATCCTTGACAATTGCTTAGTATGTTGAGAAATAAACACAAATTGTCACACCGATGTTCAGAATGTACAGAAGCTAAACCAATATGAGGACTAATAGCATTATTATCATAATCTATTCACCAGGACATACAAGAAACAACCTCAACCTGAGAATCTGCTATATTTTATACACATTATATCACATTCATGGAAACACAGAGAAAAAGTCTACCATCAGTCATATGTTTATACTGTTCATGCATTAGATCTAATTTACATAAGTATGAAACATGGATGAAATAAATTCTTTAATGAGGAAAAATATAAATTGATATATCCTTTCAAACCTTAACTTTGCAGCAAATGACTATCTATTTCTTGTTACTGCTTAGAATAAAGCTATTTAATTAACCTATAGGTTATTAAGAGCAACTAACTTTTGAGTTAAATGAATAAAATGAGTCAATTCAGGAAACTTGCCACTAAAAAACATAGTTGGAGACGAATATTTATACTTCAGATATCCCCCTCCCCCAATTGTTTTAAAATGGATATTGAAAAAATTTAATTCAATTACATGAATATTAGGGAATTTTTTAAAAAAATTATAAAAAATATACAGTTCTTGTATATGAGTGATGAATAATAACAAAAAGGTCATGATTGAAAGAAATACAGTACAAACTAATATCATAAATTTTAAAATCATAAGCTTAAAGACTACTTTATGGATAATAATTAAATACCCATTTCCTATTTTTGGTGTCAACAAATTTTTGACTTGCTTTTTACAAGTTATGGGTTTGGCAAATTCACATTCTGCAGCTAGTAATGTCAAATTGTTTAATCATCCCTTACCAATTATATATTATAAAAAAAAGTTTACTATTCCCTTATTATAATTCAAATCTATAATTACATCTAAACTC
The DNA here is from genome assembly GCA_028023455.1 of Epiperipatus broadwayi. Taxonomy (NCBI): domain Eukaryota; kingdom Metazoa; phylum Onychophora; class Udeonychophora; order Euonychophora; family Peripatidae; genus Epiperipatus; species Epiperipatus broadwayi. The sequence goes on from JAQFVV010006754.1 coordinate 155,569, forward strand.
CAAGTATATAAATAATACTTGTATTCAAATATTACATTTTGTCATTAACAACTTATACAGAAAAAGTGCAAACATTTTCTATTTCAATTCAAACCTTAGAATAAAACCTTGTAATTAATAATTGTATCCTGTCATTAATAAATATAAAAATAAAGGCTTAATGTGTTTTGAAGTGGTCATCTATAATTCTTATTCATATAAAGCACTTTGTTTTTAGCCAAGTTGTACAATTTTTCGAAAAATTGATGTTTACAATTTTACTTCATATTAAAATATATTCTTTGCTTACATTGTAAAGAATTGAATATAGTTGCAAAAGAAATATAAATATATTTTAAAAATGGAAAATAGAGATTCAATTGAGAAATCGTACTACCTGTAATAAATAAAATAGTTATTTTAAAAATGCATCTTCTCTCCCATCTGTAACTCATCAGCTCTAAACAAATTTACATGTTTAAAATTTTGGACAAATTCTATTTGTCCTCTACTTGAAAATTTTCATATTCAATGGAAGTCATTGGGTGTTTTTTTCAGAAGACAGTTGTTCCAAATATCATAAATTATATTGGTATACATTTATATATATATTGATTTTTTTAATTAAAACAAATCTGAAGAGGCTAATATCTTATGAATTTTGGCCAACATTTAATGCCTTTACTCCATTGTTCAATGACAAAATTAACTCCCTCTGGACAATTGCTTCCTTCTGGTCTAATTTTCATGCAAATATTTTAAAATAAATGTAATATGATTTATTGTTTGCTTATATATAATTTTTGATTATTTTTATACACTAATTAGTTCATAATTATTTAAAATAAAAGAAATACACATATAAACTTGCAATTTATTTATTTATCTGTAATTTTTAGAAATAGAAATAATAAGCTTGATTGTAATATACCCCACCCCCCAGTAATATCTATTACATCATTGATATGGTGTTAATACCTTTTCAAATATTGTAATATTATAAAGCAAATATCAGATTTTAAGGCAGTATTTTATAGATTTATCATAAGATGACTTCAGACTTCCATATTAAAAAGGAAATAAAATAAGAAATAATGTGCTCTTTTTTTGAAAGAGTGTTTACCGTAGCTTTGTTGATGACGTTTTTGGTACAATGTTCTGATTTACAAGTCAGATTTTAAATATATAAAAATATCAAATGTGATTTGTTACAATATTATTCATTTAAAAAATTAATTTAAAAAGAAATCCAAGTCCAATTTATTGAGTTTTATGTATAAAATAAAGAATTTATATAGAAGTGTAAGATTGAGCATTTTCAAAAAAAACCTCATCAGATGCAGCCAAAGAATGTTAGATTTCATAAGGGTATACATTGCTTTTTTTTAAAAACAAAACAAAAAAAAAAAAACAACAAATACAATTGTCTGATGACTTATGAATTCTTGAACTTCTATTAAAAGTTTATGAATATTTTTTACTGATTTGTAATTAAAATTGAATAAAAATGCTAAATCGTATTAAGCTTACTATTATTGGACAAAATTTCAACCCCAATAAAAATATTTGTCTGAAGGTTTGTAATGATGGTATATTATAAGATGTGATATGTTGGACTATTTCCATCATTTATGACAGAATAGCTCAGTTGTTAGTGTGTTTACCTTAAATTCAATATTCAAGAATCTAAAGGTGTGAGTTCAACTTCTAAACAAATATTGTCACTGTGCATATAGGCCAGCAACACCCGAAGAAGAGTGAAGAATAATACTATTTGAAATGTTGTGCAATTACTAAGCTGTATTGTCTGGAAAGTTTAAATAAAGTTTACAATTTTCTATACATTCAACATTCACTCACAAATGATGGAAATAGTCCAACATATCATATCTTATAATATACCAAACCTTCAGACCAATAAAAATATTGTTTTAAGCATATTGCTTAAAATATTTTATTATTCTCACCATTACTTGCCAAAATTTCAACCCTAATAAAAATATTGTTATAAGTTTATTGTTTAAAATAACCTTCATTTGATAAGTTTTGAATATCCATTTTTTTTCTCTAATGCTTAAAAAATACCATTATTTTTTTTATATATATTTAGTTAGATGTGTAATTCTTAGTTTCAATAAATTTCAATTTTTTCTAATTTATTTTCCATCCATTTCAACAACATTTTCAATAAGTTAAACAATGTTATTGTTATAACAGAGGAATATTATGTAGCATTTATACCCACTAGTTTAAAATTGTGATAAGAAATCATAATAACTGACAATAGCTTTAATCCATTTGATTTCTAACATTTTCTATTGTTGCAACTGATGATAGTTTTAAACTGCTTAATCTTTCAACTCTATATAAAATTTGAATTTTATACAAAATACCAGTAACATAGACTTTAGTTCATTTTCATTTAATTTTATAAAAAAATATTCTATAAAATTACATTTGATTTTCTTAAATATTTAAAAACTGATTTGTCAATAAAAACAATGTCATGTATATATCATCAAGTAAATTAGTGTAAACACTCTTTCAGAAAATTAATGAATTATTTTTCCAAATTATTTTCAATGTGAATGAATAAAGTTATATTTGTGATACATCTATTAAATTCTGCTTTAAAATCACTTTATATATATATATCAAAAAATTTGAAAAAATTCTAACACCATCCCAGTTTTTTCACATGATAAAATATTAGCAATGTGTTTCACATGAAGTATCATCAAAAAGAAAAGGACTTTCCAAAAACATCTTACATTTATAGAACAATAGATTTGGGGGAAATATATATTTTCTGTATTATTATAATGAAAACGACTTGTCAAAAATATCCTACATTTAGAGAACAATAGATTTTGGACAAAATATATTTGCTGTATCATCAAAAAGAAAATGACTTCCCCAAAGCATCCTACATTTAGAGAACAATAGATAATGGACAAAATATATTTTCTGTATCATCAGAAAGAATAGGACTCCCCAAAACATTCGACATTTAGATAGCAATAGGTTTTGAACAAAATATATTTGCTAAATCATGAAAGAGAAAAGGATTCCCCCAAAACATCCAATATTTAGAGAACAATAGGTTTGGACAAAATATATTTTCTGACTGTCTGTAAGATTATACTCTCTTCTGCTTTTTTTCAATCAAAAATATGGTCAAATTTATGATATTAACAAAATTCTATACTAATATAAATTATAACAGTAAAAATTTAATCTGAAACTGCAGAACTTCTATACTTTATCTGAGGAAAATCCCTAACCCATCAAAACAATATGAGAGTGCTGAACTTCAGCTCATTTTTTGATAAACCTTCTAAAACTATTCTGAAATTTTTCGTATTCCTTGTCTGTAGAATACTTATGTCAATATTTAATTTTGTAAACATCAAAGTATTTATTTATTTACTGCTATGCGACAAAAATCAAATTATATAACAAATATTTTTGGAATAACTCAATTTTTGTATTGAATAATTGGACACAAGATGTAAAATTAAAACATATGGTCTATATGCAATTCACAAATAAGTAAAAAATAAATGAAACCTTTTCTTTCATTCAATATTTTTTATAGAACATAATGATTTTAAATATAAGAAAATTTAATTGGAATTGTCAGGATAAATAATAGCAAAAATTATTTTTTCATTTTACTAATAGTCTTTTAAACATCACACAATTACCATCTCTTATACTAGCACATAATTGTTATTACACAAGGTAAAACTCTTCATACAGTAGTGCCATCCTGATATTGGATAAGTAGGTACTAGATAGGGATTTTATGCACAAGCCTTCTGGCATCAGTGGCACTACTGTATGGAGAGTTTTGCCTTGTTTAATAGTCTTTTATATTTTACATCAGCTCTTTTAAGAATATAACATAATCCCAGATGAACTGTTATAAAACTAAAAGTTTTTATATGGATATTCAATATTCTACATTTTTACTACAAAATGACTCATTTTTAAATCCTAATAACCATCACATATCTTAAATTATTCTCTTATTATGAATCACATTTTTAATCCTTTATTACCAATGCAATCCTACATTTTTTATTTTTGATAAATTTTGTTTTATGTGACATTACTAGGTATTATTTGTTGTTTTTTTCATTTAAAATATCTGATCCATGTATCTGGATCTTATAGTTATACTCAGTTTCAATGATGGCATTTTCATTTAATTAATTGGTTGTAATGTCGTTCAGCAATTTTGTTTGAAGTCTTATTTCTCTTAAATCTTAAAAAAGCACTACAAGAGACACGAATCCTTTAAAAAAGATTGTCTAGGATTCAAAACATTAGATTAATATAAAAATTGAAAACTAAAAAAATAAGTGTGTAAACAGAAAGAAATAATTAAAAAATGAATAATAAGTCTCATTAAAAAAAAGCAAAGCATTATATTTACTCCTAGTAGATGCTTGAAATAATGCATCTTTGTAAATTAAGAAATGTCAATCAAACTGTATTAATCAATATGTTGCAACCAAATTTGCAGTATCAATTTGTTGTTGGATATACGACAGTATCCATTTTATATTCTACTCCTTAAAATTGCTAACACTTGCATTTTGGCAATTACAAACATTTTAACTTGTTTTTATCTTTTTTTCTAGTTTCAAAAGAAAATTTTATTCATAAAAATATTTACTATATTCCAATAGAAATGAAAAATAAAAACTATCTTTTTTTTTTTGTTTTTGATTTAGACCAGCGTTTCTTAAACTGTGAGTCACGACTCCAAATGGGATCAAGAAGCGAAAAGTTGGGGTCGCGAAAATTTAATTCAGATACATGAATTTAAAGAAATATTAGTCGCAATCCTTTCATTATCTTTAATTTAATATATTACGTTTTCTGTACAGCGCAATTATAAAATCGTAATGACAGCCAAGTTGAGCTGTAAATTATATTTACGTATTGAAAAATAACACTAAATGCTTCATAATAGTGGTGTCGCGTTGCAATTTCAGCATATAAGTTATTCCAGAATCAAAATATATGCTGCAGTGGCAAGAATAAAGTTGGCGCCACTGCGATTATATAATGCATTTCCGGTCACGTTATTTGTTTCGGTTTCATTTCAACAAGTGTCCACATCGCAAGAACAATACAATATTGTATTTTACTGTTTACTCAACTAAGGTTAGTATTTATTTGAATAAATATTATATTAAAGTTGTTATTTTTTATATATAAAAGTGCTTGAATACTTTTTTCTCTCACTTTTTAATTCAAAATTTATCATCCTATTAGTTATTATAAAAAAAATATTTTTTATTTGAAACTTATTGTCAATTAAACATATTCCTATTTTTTAAACTTAATAGGTAATTTATAATTGATTTATTGATATTTTTTAAATATTAAAAAATAAAACACATGGGGATAATAAAAAATAGAACATATGGGAGTAAATACGCTTCGTATAATTAAACAAAAAACACATCTGCCATTTGATGTCTCTGATAACTAATAAGTACTGTTATTTTATTTATATTTTAGGATAAAAAATACTTTTTACTCATGGATAAATGGTTGAACTTGAGTGCCAAAGGTAATGATGCAGCTGGCAATGCTACAAAGTCTCTTTAAGCAGGATCACATAATCAGAAAGAGGCATGTATGATGTGAAAAAAAAAAAAAAAGAACCATTTCTCCAATTTCGCTTTACTTTCAACAACTGTGATGGTAATGAACAACATCTTTGTTTAATTTGCAATAATGTTTTGTCTATGGAGAGTATGAAACTATCAAAATTAAAAAGGCATTCTGAATTCAAGTATCCTTCACATGTCAATAAACCAAAAGAATATTTTGAATGACTATTAAAAACTTCAAATAAAGAAAACAATATTTTGAGAAATTTATAACTGTTAATGAAAAATATTTACTCACATCTTATGAAGTTTCATATCTGGTTGCTAAAAATAAAAAGCTATGCACCATTGGAGAAGATCTTATTTTACCTGCTGCTATTAAAATGGTAGAAATACCAGACGGAAGTAAATATGGTGATGAAATTTGGAAAATTCATTTGTTAAATGACACTGTCTCTAGTAGAATTTCTGAAATTAGTAATGACCAATTTGAGCAACTTATTACTAGACTTAACGAAAGTCCAATATTTATAATTCAGTTGGACAAAACAACTGATATTTCAAAAATAGCTCAATTATTAGTGTATGTCAGATACATTTATAAGGAAAACATTGTGGAGAGTTGTTATTTTGTTATTCTTTGGCAGAACATACAAGAGGGAAAGACATATAGTAAAGTAGACATTTTTTTTAAAACTGAAGGTTTAGAATGGAAAAATGATGGTGCAAAAGCAATGACTGGTGAAAATATTGGTTTTAAATCATTTGTTAAAGCTCTGGTAACGTAACTTTTACACACTGCCTGATTCATTGAGAGGCCCTTGCAGCAAAAAAAATAGTAATGGAACTGAACAATGTGCTTCAAGATGCTGTCAAAATTATAAACTTTATTAAAAGCCATGCCCTTAACAGCTGTTTATTTTCAAACCTTTGTAAAGACATGGACTCTGAATACAAAAAAATATTATTGCATGCAGAAGTAAGATGGATGTCAAGAGGGTGAATTTTAAGATTATTATTATTAAAAGAAGAAATTGTATTTTTAGCATAACAAAAATCTGATCTTGTTGCTCTTTTTTAAAATAACATATAGCTATCAAAACTGTGCTATTTGTCTGATATTTTGAGAAACTAAACGATCTTAACTTGTCTCTTCAAGAAAAAAAAATAGCAATATTTTTACTTTGAATGATGAAATTGAAGGTTTTATTAAAAAGATCAACATTTGGAAGAATAGAGTGGAAAATAATTCATTGGAAATGTTTTCAACTATCAACAATTTTATAACTGAAAAAAATAATTGTAAAACTTTAATTGCAAAAATTATTATAGATCACTTAAAAACCATAGAAACACAGTTTTGCAAATACTTTATATTGAATTTAGATTTCAAAAAGTTATCTCCGATTCAAAGACCATTTTTGATTGACATTAATGAGCTTAATCACCTACCATATAAAGCCCAGGAGGAATTTTCTGAACTATTGAGTGACTCAAACTTAAAACTTGACTTTCCACAAAAATCTGTGACTGAATTCCAGGACTGAATTTCCCACAATTTTTGAAATGGCATTAAATGTTCTTATGTGAAATGACTTTTTCAGCTTTAATGTATATTAAATCCAAATATCGTTCAATGCTGAAAAACATTGATGCTTTATGTCCAGCAGTATCAAATATTTCATCAAGATTTAATTTGTTATGAAGCAAAAAACAAACACATCTGTCTCATTAAAATGTGATTTTCTTTCATTAATTTTTGTATACTTAAAACCAATTCTAAACCTACTTACATTCTTATATATATTGTTTGCCAAAGAAATAAATTATTTATGGAAATATTTATCTCCATATTCTATTTTATATTTAATATCTGGGGTCGCAAAAAAATCTCGATGATAAAAGGGGGTCATGAATGAAAAAAGTTTAAGACGTGTTGATTTAGACAATACAAAATGAAATTGTTTCTGTGAAAAATAAAATCTTAAAATTAAATATACAAGAGAGCACTCCAAAATAACTGGAATTTTCTAATAATAAATTGTGTAATTAAAACAGGCAAAACTCTCTATACATAATGCCACTAAGTGCAAGGCCAGAGTAATCAATGGAATCCAGAAGGCTTGTGCGTAAAATCCCCATCTATTGCCTACTCATCCAATATCCCCAGACTAGTTTCTGGCTAGATCATGTAATGTTTATTGGCTTAAAATCAATTTTGTATTTATTTTTGAGTGTTACAAATATGAATTCCCTTTAAAGTGTAATCCATTTAATGCGCTGCATTGGAATAAATGTGTTTTTCACTTTTTGAAGTAATCTGGAACCTATTTTAAAGTTACACATTTTCCTCCCTTCAAAGTTCACGAAAACAAATGTTTTAGTCATTTTTCGATGAAAGGAATCAAAAGAAAGCACAAAGAATGGGATCAGGAGAGTATAGCTGGATCATGCTAAATTTAATTAAAACTGTACCACACTAAAGACTTTGTGCACTGGCATGTTGTCGTGATAAAACTTGTACTCCTTACTTGAACATGAACTTTGAACTTTCATTTTATTGCATCATGAAAATATTTTGGAACATGTAATGCCTGATTATTACAAATAAATTCTGAATAAACAATGTCTTTTGCATCCTAAAAATAGCAGGATCGCCTTGACATTGGACTTTATTCACTACATATTAGTTAATCCACTCACAAAATTGTATTTTCACCAGAGCAGCATGCTTGTAAGCTGTTCTGTGCAGTATAACTATTCATTCTACCATTTTACCTAACAGGAAACTGACTTTCACCACATTTAAACTCAGTTTTTATAAAAATTGACAAACAAATGAGATACACTTGAACAAAAATATTTACTACACTATAACATTATTTCTTTCAATGGCAAAAATTGGTAGAATGCTGCAAGGAGAACCCTGCCAGAGGCATCTAGGGGCAAGAGCTATAAAGTGTTTGACCTCTAGAGAAATATTCCATTTGTGTGTATCCTCTTGTATGAAACATTTGATTATAAATGTCATAGAAGGCTGGAATATATCTCATTGTTCAATGAAGTACGTAGTTTTTAGCATCATATTTTATTTAAGTACTTCAGCTTAGTCATGCTGCAGGATGTAAAGTTAAAAGAGTTTTAGGTATCTTCAATTTGAATAGATATACTTATGTAACATTACTTGCAGTTTAAATCTACAAAGTATTATCAATACAAACTGCTTCCAAGGAGTTATGGAATAGTTTAGTGTTGTTTTATATAAATGAAGATGCTATTCAATGAAACAAAATTTGAGAAACAAAAATTGACAGTTTATTATAAAATAACTTTATTAGTTCTTGTGGAACTTTATGTGGGAAAATATCTGGGTTGTCATGTGATATAAGTTCAGAAACATCAATCAATTTACAGAAATTAAATGGACAATGAAAGATGAGGATAATCAACAGTTCATCAAATATCTCAATCTGACATTGATCAGACAGATTTGTTGTATCAACTATTTAATGACTGTCAAGACTCTTGAAATTAGGGATTACTTACACCTACATTTTAAAGTACCATTTCAATATAAAATAGCTGGGTTTAAAGCATTTTTATTTAGAAACTCTAAATCCTTTAAATTTATGGCAGATGTTAAAAATAACTTAGAATCTTACATAAAGGAATTGAAGGATGGTTATTCTGCCTCTATGCCGGATAAACAAATTAAGAAATTGAACAACAGACATAAAATCCCAAGCATTGAATTAATGTGCCACATATTGCCAACATACATAAAAAATTATCATCATTTCTATCTAAAGACTTTAACATCAGCTTTAGACACCCTCTATCCCTCAACAGTCTCATTAACAACTCTAAGGATAAAAGCAATAACAAAGTGTAGCTGGAATATGCCTTGGACTGCCTATCTTGCAATGATATATATTATGGTGAAACACATGTCAATTTGAAATTTGGTATATCTCATCACATCTTCATTTATAGCAGTGCTAAATCAAACACTTCATCTAGCTCAGTATTCGCTGACCATGAGAAGATTACAGACCACTTTTTAAACCTGCTGTCACTAAAATTGTTTGCCATGAAAGTCATTACAGGTAACAGAAAGTCAAAGAATCTTGGCAAATAATCAAATCTGTCAATGTGATAAACATTCCAGCTAATAACATTCCTCACAATAAACATCCATTGTTCAATTTTGCAAATTTATTAAAATTAATGCCCAATCTAATTACCTTTGCATGCAGGTGGAAATGCTAATACATTTTGCTAATTATCCATCAATTATGCTTTGATGAAGACACTCCATGTCGAAAGACTGACTTAGCAGGTTAATAAACTTATTTTATGCTTATTTTGTCTCATCATAATTATTATTTGTGTGTTATGTATTGCCTACGGTATTAATTTTTCTAATTTTACATATAACATTTAGAAAAAGTTTTTATAGTTTATAGTATATATAAATTGGGCACTCACTCTCTTTCTCTCTCTCTCTCTCTGTTTATATTATGAAAAAGGTCTATAGTGTAAGATTTTTTTAATAATAACAAGAAAGCTGTCAACAATAATTATATAGTCTTATCCCTTAGTCACATTACTCTATTAACTATATTTTAAATATGGCTTCCGTAAAAAGAGTTATTGTATGCAACATATATATATAAATGAACTACAGGTATGCACAAATTTCAGTTATAAAATAGTATTAAAAACATTTATTTAAACAATAATTAGCTTTCAACATTGAATAAGTCATTCAGTGGTCAGAGTATAAATTACTAATCCCAGCTGGTAAGACACTTTATGCTTTCTTTGATTTTAAAAAGACAAGTGAATTCTTTTATTCTTAAAAATAAAACAGGTGACAAAGGATTTAAATTACTCAGCAAGTTTCACAATATAAGATTAAAAAGGTGTTAGAATAAATAACCAGTTCTAAAGTTACCACAATTTCAAAATAAAGTTGAAAAATTTAAATTCTTAAATTGAAAATAAAAAATCAGTGTCTTGCGTTGTTAGCCGAGAGGTATCGCAGCCGCCATGCAAGCAAGTAGTTGGTTGCAGACGGTTGTGGGTTCGCGTCCCGGCCGATGCTATGACATATGAAAAAAAAAAAAATCAGTATAGGTAATTTAGAGTATAATGTTAAATTTAAGAGGTTTTGAAGAAAGATTCACTAATAACGTCTAAAAAAGAAGTTACACATGGGAATCTGTTTTATAAAAATTCCTAAGCAATATTTTTAAGTACTTTAAAATTTATATCCCTGCTAGGGAAATGTTTACCTGGATTGCCTCATGGCAAAATCATAGATAGACTAACATTGACACTTTCAAATCAATATGTAACAATATACAAACAATTACATGATATTATTGATAAAAAGTAGGTGAAGAGAAGTCAAGCAGTCTTAAAATATCAAAACCTCTTCGATATTGTATTCATATTAAGTATATATGCTCACACTATGCCGTGAGAACTATACAGTTATAATACTTATTAATATATAAAGGTAAAGTTTAAAATGTGTTATATTACAAATAAATATATACATTAACATAAGATTATACAATCTATATGTTTAACATGATATAACTATAATTTTACAACATTTTGGGCAGCAAACATCATTTCCTAAATTAACAACTATCTTTAGAGTTAATAAACATTTGGTACTTCACAATTAAATTAATCTCTCCACTAGGAATTTTGATCAACCTTTATTTTCAAATATGCTTAATGAAATATCTTTATTAAAGTTTGCTCACATGTATATTTGGCATTGTATTTGGTTCTACTTATACATAGATAATTTTCTTTTACAATTATAACATTTTAGAAATAGGATTGTAAAGAGCTGTGATGATGACTGCAGGATAGTTGAAACTGTAAGAATAAAGTTTAATATAAAAAGTAATATTGTTAAAATGTTTAAGAAAGTTGTAAATGATGATATATAAAAATAGGAATCAATACATGAGGAAAAAAAGAAGAAAATTATGTGTTAATATTATGAATTAATAGAAATTATATAATGTTCAGACTTATTTTTTAATCACATAGTTTATAAGAAATTAAAGAGAAAGGGTTTCACATTTTTAACATATGTGTCTTACTGATTTTAAGATGAAATTCTTTTTCTTTAATTTCATACAATATATACACTTAATAAATAAATTTGAACATAATATAATTTGTATTAATTTGTAATATTAACACATAGTAAATCCAAAGATTTCCTGAATGTTAATGTATATAAAAGAGTAATGGATATAAATGTAAACAGAATAACATCTTCACTTTCTAAAACCAAGATGCTTCAGATTGGCCTATATAAATAAAAATTTAAGTTAAAGATAAGATGGGTCTTTTATCTTTATACAGTCTGTATCTTGTGTTTGGGTTTTAAAGTGTCCTCTGTACTCAAAATGATAGCACTGCATTATTATAAAACCAGTAAGATGCATATATTAAAAAGGTGAAATCTTTTCTTTTTAATTATAACTTTTATGTATCTCTCTCACACTATATGACACATTTTTTGATAATTAAATTAGAAAATACTCTCACTCGTAAAGTATTTTCCAATGATTAATAAAAGTCTTAAATTTATCTTAAGAAAACTCCTTTCATCAAATAAACTTTTTAAAAGTATTACAAACTCTAAATATAGTAAACAAAACTCATGTTAAGATTCACATGACATGGTTTGAAATCATAACAATACTTTACAATAAATGATATTTTCAATTCTTATAGTGAGATTATATGTTAATAGATAATTTTGTTTTCTTTTTAACAGTTATTTTTTACATAATATTCTCAATACCATATTAATATGATGTATATTTAATTTGTCAAGTGTTTACATTTTTTCATTTACATTAATTTTTTTCCATTATCATCATCTGTATAAGAAGTTTCTCTTAAACCAGTATGCCCATGATATTTCCAAAAGGACAAAACAAACAAAAAAAAATTTAAAGAAATAATATATATTGTGTAATGATTATATTAACAAAAATGTGAACCACAAATATTTAGATATATTTCACATTATACTCTTTAAAACTGGTTATTTGATTTCTTGTCATGTTATTTTTGTACTTTTCTGCTTAAGGTTAATTTCTTGACTAGTTCATCATTTTAACAGATTCTGTTACTCTATTTTTTATAATATCCTATGGTAAGCTATATATTTTAATAAAAACTATCAATAGTATTTGAGACCAGCTTTAGAATTTTAAATTGGTTCTGATTACCTTATAAAAACTTTTGGTCAAATTCATCATAAAATATTTTTTTAGAAACTCCATTGCTATTGTGTATTTTGTCAATCTGAAAAAGACGTAAGTTTTTAATTGCAGGCTCTATAGTCTTGTGTCCAGCAAGCTAAAAATGATATAAATTAGTCTCATGATCATATTTCTAGATATGAGAGTTTTTATAAAATAAAATATGTCTACTGCCTTATTTTATAAATGTAAAATCCAGGTCTCATTTTTATATCTTAAGTTGAATAATATGAACATCTGTACAATTAATTTAGTTGAAACAATTATATTACTTTAATTAAATAACTATCTTTTTTTAATATATCAAAGTATTTGCCAGGGAACAAACCCCCGGACAACTGTTTGTAAGGCAGCTGTGCTAACCACTCAGCCACCAACGCTTGACAAATAACTATCTTTTAAATTTATTAAATGGAACAAAAGCGTAAAAGATTTTGCATGGACTTCAATAATTAAGTCTGCCATTCTTTTTGAGAAAGCTATAAAGATGATTAAATTGGCTTACAATCTTTGATTTATATTTTCAAGATCATTACCATAGTTGGCCAAAAGTTGATAAAATTTTGTATTCCATAACTGACTTAATTTTTTAAACCAAAGATTTTATTGCATTTAAAATATAATACAATCATTAGCTTTCTATAAAGTTAGAAACTTAAAAAATTTGATGGTTAATTGCATTGAATTAAAAATACGAAGATCATATCTGTATTGAAATCTGATATCTGCTTTAATAACCTTTTTATAAAGTATCCCAAAGACCAATGTCATAGAAGAGAAATAAAATTAAAATTAATTAATTGCCCACCAAATTTTATTACTGTTATACAATTTCTACAAGTTGACATGAGAAGTTTTTATTTTTACTGGTGTAAAATTTAAAGCATATAAAATTAAAATGAAGATTTTGAGCTTTAAACATTGTCACAACATATTTTTTATTAATTGATAAAATTAATAAAAATAAGATATAAGTCAAATCTTTACTTCTAACATTTTTCTTGCATTTAACTTGTGATAAAAGTTATCTGCAATGCTTTGTAATTCTCTAAAGCATTTGTTTACATTTGCAAGGGACCTATTTAACTACCCTTGAAAATATTTTTACTATAAAAAACAAAAATGATATTCCATGTTTATTGCTATATTTACTTAATTTATTTAATTTTACATATTGGAATAATAGAAACATTTTTAAGATAAAATGGTACAATTTATTTCCATATACTCTCAAGGAACTTTATCAACTTCCTATTAGCTTTTTTATTTTAAAGATTACAAAAAGTTATATAAACTTCACTATATTGCTAACTCAATCTATCTTTTATTTTCTTCCTTATTCATGTATAATTCAATAAAATAGGTAAGTCCACTCTACAGGAAACATTATAAAATTATAACTTTTATACATATAGTATTTGAGAAATCTATGTAATAACCGTGTTCAAAACACGGCGAGAAATTGTTGAAGATTTTGAAAATTTCTTCACAGCAATAATGTACTCATATCTTTTAGCGTTTGTGTGTCAATTGTTTTTTTATATAGTTGTGCAGATGCCACATAGATGTCATAAACTTCTTTTGCTTCCAGAGTGATTACATTTTTAAATTGATCAAAATGTTATTAATGTTTTGTTCATTACATCTCAGTACTTTTCCAATGTTTTCAGTTGTTCCTATTATATATAAAAAAGGTTATTCTAGTAGAAGCAACTGCTTCTTTTTATGGTTTTTTGATTTGTTCATTATTTTATTTATTATGAAGGTGTTGTATCTATTCATTAATGAGATATCATGTGCACATTTGCCTCTTTTCTTAATGCCACTGTAATTGGAAGTAAAACCACCGTTGCAAAACATGACTTAGTTACAGAGAAGATTTGAACCTATAATGATGTCATGCTTTTAAATATCTGTCATATCTGTACGTTTTCTATATGTAGAATATAATAAGGTATGATTGCTTGTCTTAGAAATAAGATCAAGAATAAGTAGTTTTCCATATTTTTCCTCTTTCATAGTGAACGTAATTTGAGATATATTATTAATATGCATTAACAGTAATTGAGTTTTAATTTCTCATGTGACCAAAGAAGAAATGTGTTGTTGATATGTCTGACCTATACTGGGATTTTGTTAGCTAAATCTAAAAGAAAAAATAAACTGGATATATCATTAAAATCTGTTATTTTGATTCTTGCATCACTTTTCAAAAGTAATCAAAATATTTCTTCCATGTCTTGAAAATATTAATAACATATACAGAATATCAGCATAAATGTAATAGGAATATGATATTGTTTTTCACTCATGTTTCTTACAGAGCATTTCAAATATATCTAAAGTAACAATAATCAGCAAATGTTTGTATCTCCATTGCTATTTTAATTCACCAATCATTTTAATAATATCGTATCAAGTGTTGAACTTTTGTCTTTAAATCTTAATATTGCTTATGAAGCTCCACTTTATTATTATTCCAATCAAAACATGTCATACGTTATTTTAATAAGACAATAATAACAGATCCAATCAAGGTTCTTCTTTTATTAACACACTCATTAGTAGAATATTATGTTTCATTAACATAATAATGCTTAAATGCTGGGAAAATGGCACTTTTAACATTTAGTAATATGGATATTTATTATTTTTAAAGAATGAACATCAAATTTACGTTTTTAATGAAGCTAACATTTTAATTTTATATTACTACTATTACATGATCTTTTTAGTATTCTGCATTTGAGACCTAATATAGTATGAAATAATTGTTAACTATAATATAATGTATTAGATAGTATTGTTTTACTTTAGAAAACATTTAACTTCCTTAACAATGATTTTTTTTACTAAACTAAATATTCATTAGAGTCAATTAATATGTTATGCAAAAATTCATTAATAGAATATTATTTAAATTTACAACTGCAACTTCTAAAATTTTTTAGCAAGTTTACTCTATAAACCCAATCGTGCATTAAAATGTCCCAAAAAATTATTCCCACAGGAAATATAAAAAAAAACTGTTTTGTCTGAATCTTTCAATCTCATGTTGGTCAGAGTAATTACTGATAAAATGAGAATGAATATGATTGCACAAGTAATTTTAATACCAGTTTTTAAAATAATATATCTAGTTAAAGAGACAGCAAATTAGAATCACAGCAGCCCATTATCATGCAGTATTCTTTCATATAATAGACTTTCCAAAAAAATATTGTGGCCATCTATTTATTAAATCAACTAAATGATTCTTCTGTGGATGACTATTCAAAGGGTTATTTATATATATTGAAATGACTTCTATTATAGATTTTTAAGCTAGATAAATTTTATGGTCATAAGTAGCTAACCAAAAAGTCTCTCTCTTATACTGGAAAATTTTGACTTTGGTACAGTTTGGTATCATAAAATAATATGAATTGACAAATAAAACAATCAAAACTGATAGAACTATGATATATGTATGCAGGTTTTCCATTCAAATGAATATTAATAATATTCTTCATGTAAAAATATTTATTATGAATAATGAGTACATAAATCATGGTAAATATGACAGATGATGTATGTTGCAGTTTTACATGAAGAAGTATAGATTAACACAACAAAAAATACAAAATAATTGATTGTCACATTGGATTTGTAATTTTGAATTGAAACACTGAGATTATAGGTATTCATTAGTATAACTAGCACTAGGTGCAAAATAATATATATATATATATAATGATTACCATGCTATTCATACAGAATTTATTTAATGTAATAAAACACAACTATATTTAAGTCATATTACTTTTTTCTTATATCTGATGAACATAATTGCAACAGTATTGATATACTTGTGTGGAAATGCTGGCAATCCAAGCTTTTAAAAATTTTGATTACATATATGTTAGTATGGTGTGTGTGCTTAAACGTGTGTAACTAAAATATGAAAATAGCTTTTTGCATATACTGTTATGTTTTGTTTAGATTGGTTACTTTGATCAAGAAAAAAAAGAGTTGCTGTTTTTTTTATCTAATACTAGGAATATTATTACTGCAAACTATCAAATTATGTTATAATTATACAACAAATAAAATAAAACTATACTACAAATTGTTTAATAAAATTATTAAATTAGCTAAATTTAAACAATTAATTTGTTTATATATATATATAAGTTTATAGATATATATGAAAATGAATGGGGTAAATCACCCTCCCTCAGGCTATGTAATACAACACTCTAAATGTTGACCATTTAGACCACTTTCATAGCCTAAATAAGGGTGATTTATTCACTTCATTCACATTTATATATTGAGCTATATGTAATATTTATATATATATTGTGCCAGGTTTGAACCATAGACGATCCAACATACTTTACTCGCTAGGTTTATCTGGGTTTAAACCTTATTTCATGAACAGATCGGCACTTCGAGCAGAGGGGAGAATACTATTGATGGCAGGGCCATCAACAATACCCACGATCAGACCGAGCTATGCAACGCATAACACGATCATATTTTCAGATCGTGGCCCACCTCGACTGCTAGATTCAAACTCCCACTATCCACTTTATTTGTTTCAGAGTAAAACCCGGGCGACAACTTCTAAAACTAACATGTTTGGACAATAGGCCCATAATCCAGCGCTCGAAAAATCCCTTAACTAGCTCAGTCTATTTTTAATTCAATAACAACTTATTCCTTAACTAGTGGCAAAAGAATTGACCAACAAATTAAACTTTAAATTTAAAAGACAATTTATTTTAATTAACATTTAATATACTAATTTTAAATACTTTTATAAATCTTATTTAACTAACATAACACTGGTATAATGATCATGCACATTTTAATTCACACACTATAATATCATATAACAAAGCATAAAATAATATTTGACATTTAAAAAAACACACATTAATAGTTTGTCTATGTATGCTATAGAGTTCATATTACTTGACTCTGGGAGGCTTCAACTAATGTGATGGCTACTTTAGAAATGAGAATAAGAAAAATTTTATTACCTAGGATTTTAGAACATGGATAGTTCTTGCTGTTTGTTGCTTCTAATGAAATATTTCTAACCGGTTAGATTTGAAGTTTTCTTGTGGAGATTTGATACTTATTATTACGAGGCATTTTCTTTAAGACAATTAGATATTGAGCAGCTTCAGATTGTTATGCAAACATCACTTTTATCGGGCAGGTTGGCTATTTTCATCGGACTTCAGGCTAGAGCAAAGTTGTATGTTTCCGAGGTTTTTAACACTGCATTTTCAACTGATCGATTGACTGATTTAATTTCATGTGATTTCACTGAACTGCACTCTTTCTCAACTGCTATTTGATTCTCAACTGAATTGTTATCTCAACTACTAATAAAAAAAAACCTCTTTGATTCTCAACTGAATTGTTATCTCAACTACTAATAAAAAAAAACCTCTTTGACTTTTAATTCCACATTTCGAAAACAAACTGCAATAAAAATACTCTTAAACCTTTACATACTATTTCTTTTAATGAATAATTTTATTTTAATACTTTTAGACAAAATTATTAATGTACCAACACAATATTGGTACAATATATTGTAATATTACAGAGAAGCAATGGCTGGAAGAAAGGTCACACAGATAGTTCAATACCATAATGAGCATGCATTTAATCCTACAGAGAATGAATACTCTTATATGTAAAAAATATCACATAAATTCAAATATTAATATATTTCAAGTTCTTATATTAATCCCTTTCCTCCACATGGCACCCGAGAGTGACTGATTACAAAAGTTCAGATTCCAACTGTGTTTGCACAGAAATGGTACATGTCACACTTATGTGTCTTTTTTCATTTTTCCTGCCGTCTTTCTACCGTTCTTTATGTGTAAGTATTTCTTCTCTATGATGAAAGGTCGATTTTTTACTATTTTTTTTTTGTAAAGTACATTTTGTAATTTTTTTTCTCATTTTCTTAGATTTAGTGAACATAAATTATTTTAGCTGCAATAATGACTGCTTTCGCCAATGTATTTCAATTTGATTCTGAGTCTGATGTGGATAAACAATTTTCCATTTTTGATGCATATATTTCTGAGGCCTCTTCTTCTAGCAACTCATCATATGATAGTGATTTATCAGATGATGGAGAAGCAGAAGTATTCAGAAAAAGAAAGAAAAGCTTTGTAAAGTCATCTGTTAGGAATGTTAGAATATCAACTGAGCAATGCCTGGACCTTCTTCTTGATGTGATTTGCATTCATTTCTTGGCAATGTTAATGAACCATGCATACAAATCAGAACATTTACTAAGTCTCCAGGGCTGAAGATTCCCATCACTCATGAGTACTAAATTACTGATTTTTTAAATTTATTTTTGATAAGAAATTATATGACTATAGATGTGCTGAAAGCAATAGATATGCTTCAGAATGGAAAGCAGTACCAAAGTGGGTCAATCTGTCACCCACTGAGTTGAATGCATTTTTCGGCATGCTTGCCAAGATTCAAATTTATTTAATCTAAAAAATAAATTTCTGCATCAACCGGTACTTGTTAAAGTTATGACCCAAGATCTAAATAACTTGCATTTCAGTGACAATAAATCCATGTCACCAATTACTAGTAAAGAGCATGATAGAATTTATAAAATCAGGCTGATCATAGGTCTCTGTAACGTTAACTTGGTCCTGCAATAGGTAAGATATATCATGATTTCATTTATACTATTGTTCATTTGTTGCAATTTTACAATTTTAACTTTGCTTGAAGGTTTTGAATTACTTATGGTTTATAGTATATATTTTCAGTGTTATTTTTCTCTTGATTTTCTTCATGTATTTATATTTTCAAGTATTTGAAAAGACTTTCAAGCTACTTCAATCCAGCCACTCTATTTCATACAACTGAAATACATGACTACACACATAAAAAGGATTAATGATCACTAACATACATATTTTATGCTGAACCAGCATGCATCAGGTGGTCCACATCATCATCATCTACCACACATATAATCAGTGCTTATAATAATTTTATTTATTTTGTTTTATTTATGACTGTTTTTATTCATTTTATTGTAGAGAAGTTTTTCTTTGATTGATATTTATTTTTTTGAATACACTTTTTGCTTCAAAAGAATACATATTTTAGGTCTTGCCCCCCTCCCATTTTTCAATAATATAGTAATTATATTTTTTTCATAATTTCCAATTTACTAAAGTTCTTACTGCTACTTTTTTTTGCCTTCACTAAAACCTAGCATTTGTAAAATAGATATCCTACATGGAAGGATTAGGAAATACCCTGCATGCAAGGACAACATCTAGGTCTTCTACCAGCAAAAGAAAGTAACAATTGCCCTATTTTCCTTAGTATTATCATGAACATCTGTCTCAGGTAAGTCGTACAATATATCATTTTTTCAGGATTTTATGACAAATGTGATAAAGCTGTCTATGAAATTGTAATTTTAACATATAACTTTCAAAATATGGAATTTGTGAAGTAGTGTAAAAATAATAATGTTTAAAAGTGTTAAAAATCTCTTTTTTTATTTTATTTTTTTAAATTATGACTATTTTTTCAGCTCTGTTACATTATTTCATGTTCATTCTTTATAAAAATATAGTTATATTTACATTTATTGTAATAAAATAGAAAATACATATAAAATTATTTTCCTTGTAATTTTTTTTTAATTAAAGATGGTGTCTTAGGAGTTAAAGACTTAAAACTCCTTTAGCACTTGGTTTAGGTGGCATATTGATATATATATATATTGTACCAGTCAGAATTGTATGTTCGTTTACCAAGACTTAGCATCTAGGCAAAAGTACCTAGAGTTCAATCATATGCGAGATATACAGGTCAGGAATATTCATGAACTCCACCCTATTGCCCATTCCCCAAATCTATAACATTACAAACAACACTTCTGATGATAGCAAATGACATTCTAACAATCCCCGGCCCAGAAGGGTCAGCAGAGACACGAGATTTAATGATTAACTAAAGGATGATGCAATCTAAGAATGGATGTGCATGCATGAATTAATACAATGTCCAAAAAATAGATTATTAAATATGAATTTATTAAAAATAACAGTAATGAAATTAAACAAGTATGGGAGCAATGGGATATACAAACTTAAAAATACATTATAACCTTGATTATATAAAGAATGCTCAATCTAGGTTTCACTTCATGTTAATATGGGCATTCCATGCAAACTTTAGTAACATAATTTGATGCTTGATGGATATGCAACCACCAAATTTACATAGTAAGAAATTAATTAATTGAGACGATGCGGCTTAATATGCTAATATAAATATTATAGGGCTTCTATTATTCACGCTATGACATTTTGAATCATTAAAAATCGAGTACCTTTCAATAACCATACACGGTTTTTTATCATGAATATTTATAAGATTTTAAGTTACAAAGAATATAATGGGTTTTTATAATTATACGGGAGCTTTTATTGTCTACATTATCATATTTAAATCACAAGAGTATAACAGATTTCAATAACTGTACGTGGGCTTTTATTATGAATATTATATCTTAAATAACAAATGATCGAGTGAATTTTGATTATACTTGGACTTTATTAGAACTACATTAACAATAGATCAATTATTTTGAAATTATGTAATGATTCATCATTTATAATTTACGTAAGAAAATAAGAAAAAGCATAATTATTTCGACATTCCATCACATGATTTGACCTTTATAAGCTCTCTTAAAAGTTAACTGTTAACGTATTTAATAGCGGTTGAACGAAAGGGTAGATAACGCTAATAAGCGATAACATATCATAAGACAAACTAAATTTACATTCTAACTAGAACTTGGGGTGGCTTAGGAGAATCATATCATTACGACTTACAGATGAATAAAGTATGTGAGAAAGTATAAACGATAGCTTGCGGACCAAATGATAACGTTTGAGAGGACGAGAGGCTTCATCAACTTGATAATGAAGAATATAAGCTCATCTGCACTTGTGACAGATGGCATCCGAGAAGTGGTCGGCAAGATACTATGGTTCCGATTTTCCGAATGTTAACCCATAATAGAGCTTGCACGACCAAACAGACTCTGTGGGAGTCGGGGCCTCCACACTCCGCCAAGAAATGTGCTTTAAGGATTCCAGTGATGAGAAAAGTATGATAAAGCAACCTTTGATTGATGAACGTTATCACTGGGACGCATCGTGAGGGCTTTCAGGTTTGTATTAACACTGATTTATGTGGCCTTAATTAGTAATTAAGTCTAGCGTAATGAAATAATTATATACAAGCAATCCCAAAAAGGGCCTGCAATTTACTTAAAGAAGTTATCTGGCATATCAATAATAAAATCTAATAATTTAAATTTCCTTTTGTTTAACGCAAATCAATATGCTCGAGAAATTAGTTACTCAAAATATCGTTAGATGGCGGGCTAACTATATATAATGAATCATCACTTAAAAGTAAAGATCTGAATTTAATTTAATTACTCCTAAATTTCATAATGTGAAATAATAGTTAGTATTTTATTTGATAAGATAATGGAAAGCATAATATAAATTATGTAAAGTGATTTAGGAATATTTTCAACTGGGCAAATTTTTATAGTTTTGTAAGAAAACTTACGTTTACGATTTAAATTCCTTAATGTCGGAATAGTAAAATAAGATAAGATCAATTCACCAGATTGAGTTATTAGCATATTAAAATGGGTATGACTTACATAATATCAAATTAAAATTGCTGCATTTGAAAATAATAATACAAGAAGAGTGAAAACCTAGTAGATTAAATAGAATTGAGATATTGAAACGAAAGAAGAGTCATTGTTTAAGCAATTACATTTTTAAAATATAAAGATGACAAAAGTGGAAATATTAAAAGAAACACATGCTTTAAG
Organism: Epiperipatus broadwayi; assembly: GCA_028023455.1. Taxonomy (NCBI): domain Eukaryota; kingdom Metazoa; phylum Onychophora; class Udeonychophora; order Euonychophora; family Peripatidae; genus Epiperipatus; species Epiperipatus broadwayi. Next base: position 178,416 of record JAQFVV010006754.1, read on the forward strand.
TGGGTGAAATTTACATAATTAGAGGCTGACATTTATATTTTACAATTAAGGAGATTGTTTAGATGAAAGTTTTAGAGTTCATTTTGCGGCAGGGAATTACCATTCTTTCCAATGACTTGACAGCCGTACAAACACGTGTTGGTTCCATGTTTTACGAAATTTGATTAATTTAGCATTATTTTGATGAAATTGTGATTAAAGTCCGTTCCTTATGTAATTTACAGTTCATTTTGGCAGTAGTTTGGACACGATGTCTTATGATTACATTGGCATTGGCTTGATTTCGGAGAGATTGGGGAAGCAAATTTTAACTCTACTCACTAACCATTTTAAAGTTATTAGTGACATGGATTTCCTTAGCAACAGCATTTAGAAAATGAAAATGGAGACCTTTTAGCTAGCAAATTCGGTGGTATTTATACTTGTTTTGGATGCCTTTGGGTAATTCCCAGATGTAAGCTAATAGTTACAGTGACACAGCAGATTTTAAAGTATGAATGAGATCAAGTTCGAGAGAGCTAGTCTTGGTCTATTTTGGGCTGAAAATAGACCTGCGGGATCAATGTTAAGTAACGTGAGTTTTAAAATAAACCTATGTTAAAATAAAAACAAATCTTTTCTGAATTTAACATAAGGTAAGTCTTTTATTTAATAAATTTGCATTACTCTTTCGAATTTTCTCTCAATTAAAATATACATGAATAAAACATATACGCAATATAATGCTTTTAATAAAAATTATTATGTTGATCTGTTACACACACATATACGCACGATTGTTTACCGTAATAGAAATTTATGATTTATATTTATATCAATTTTTAGATGAGAATCAAGCTTAATAAAAGATAAACAATCGTGCCTCAGCATACCTTCACTCCCTAGTGATTGTTTATTAAATGACTGAGTTTGAACCCATGTTTGAAGGGTTTCAAACATCACCAGAAAGTGAAGCCAAATGTCTGCAACAGATTTGAGTTCTTCAATATATATATATTAATGCTAATATTCTCATTTATAAAAGATGGATTTATATTATTATTTTCATAAGTTCCATATAATAAAAATATAACGAATAGATGATGTTTCAGTTCAATAAAAAGTACTTTTCTCAGATCTTCTTTCTCAAATCATAAGTGTCCCTTGAGATATAAATAGAGTATAAAGTTTAAACTATAAGAAAGACTTGAGATTAACAAAGAATCTGAAATAAGATTCTAAGAAATCTTGTAAAATTCACAATATCACAAGATTTGGGGATAAGAAAAGAAAGCATAGGAGGAAAGAAAGTTACTGCATTTACATTTATAAAGTTTTGAAGCAATTTCACTCTGATACTGGCCTTTCCAGAAAAGCCATGACCATGAGGAATTCTTTCATCAATGATATTTTTGAACATATTACTGCAGAAGCTTTCCTTTTGGCTCAATACAACAAATGTTCTACCATCAACAGCTGGAAGATCTAAACGACAGTCCACTTACTCCTTCCTGGAAAATTCACCAAGCAAACTGTGAGTGAAGGTACTAAAGCTGTTACCAAATACATCAATTCTAGGTAAATTTGGATTATATATATATATATATACCTTATTTATTTTAAATTTGGATTATATATATATATATATACCTTATTTATTTTAAATGAGGGACATTTTAATGTTGCAGCATTATAGACTTCTTTACTTTCATGCTTTTTCAAATTCTAATAAATATATTATAAAAAATTTCCTTATATATCAACTATTGTCCTAATTTTAGTAATATAAACATTATTTCTTAATATTGAAATAATTTTCTTTTAATACTAAGATGTTATTTAATATTTGAGTTACTGCTTTTTACTTACTCTACCATAATCAGATTTTCAATGCTGTACAGTTGGTAAAGTTAACATTTATTCAGTTTAATTTGTTGGTTGTAGCTTGAGCACATTTTTAACTGTTAAGCCATATTCATAGTCCTCATAGATATCTGAAGTGTTGTGTATTTACATATAAATAATAATTTATTTAAAAATTAATGATTTATATATGTCGTTTTTTGGAGAATTGTACACTATTTTCTCATTTATTAATGTTGTGATTATTGTTAGCAACAAACCAAGCTTCTTTCACTTTGGGTTTTCAATGCAGACCATTTTTACATTTATTGGGTTGAAAAGGTGGTCAGATAGTTGTTTGTGCTCTAAAACATAGATCCTGAATTGTTTTTGTAACACTTGTACAAATATTTGCGTTGACAGATCAAAGTTCGCTCAGTCACACCTAACAAATTAAACTAAATGAACCTTTATTTTGCCAATATTCACACTGGTGAAAAACTAAGATGTTATTTATATCTTTGAAATGCTTATTATATGTTTTAAATTTTCTTGTCAATCCACAGTAACAATTGCTTTTGTCATCATTACATGTTTTTAATAGCATTTTTCAGAATTTCAGATATTTAATTTATTTAAATGAATCTTTTTCAATTATTTTTATATTCTTTTTATTTGGCAACTTGAATCCATTCTATGTGTAAACTCTTTTTTGTAAATATTATGTATTGTTTTTATAATTTCCCTTCAAGCCATCTTCAAACCAATTAGTATTTTAAATTGATTTGAATGTTCTCCTTTTTGTTGTTACATTTCTGAAATTTAGAAATATCAAACATTGATGTTGTCTTTCTTTATAACTATTGTCCAGTATTCATGATTTTAAATACGTTTTATCTCACCAGTTATTATTCACTTTCCATGTTAAATCTATTAAATATTTCAACACTCTTGAAAAATATATTATTTTAGGAAAAATTATTTAAATTCATTTCTATGTTAATTGAATACTTACATGTTCATTTCCTCTCAAAAAAGGAAGTTATATTGTAGTTCTTTTATCTATGTAAAATTCTGCAAGTCTATGTCCTCTCTTATTTCATACTTTCTGTTATCTGAGGCTTTTTCAACAGCTTCTTGAGTTTGGTGTAATCATAGATTAAACATATTAACTACATATTTAATTAAAACAGGCAAAACTCTCCATACAGTAGTGCCATTCAGTGCCAACCAGAATAATCAATGGATGTCAGAAGGCTAGTGCATAAAACCCTATCTAGTGCCTATTCAGATCCAAAGCTCCTCACTGATGAAGGCCATAAGCCAGAAACTAGTCTGGTGATATTGGATGAGTAGGCACTAGATAGGGATTTTATGCACAAGTCTTCTGGCATCCATTGATTATCCTGGTTGGCACTGAATGGCATTACTGTATGGAGAGTTTTGCCTGTTTTAATAACAGTAATGTGCTAGCATAATTGATCGTATGATGTTTAGTGGTTTATACATATTTAATGACAGTTTAACTTATAGACACAATAATGATTTTCTATGTGATTATCACACTGATATATGACAGACTTTTAAAAGCTAAAGATTTCAGAGTCAATACTCAGCTGAATAATGTAAATAAAATATAATGTGGTTCAGATACTGAATAAAATGTTAACTATTTATTCTCTTGCTAGGATGCTCAAATGTTACATGACTTCTTGGACAATCAATCATAAAATGCCTTTTTTTATTATAGCAGAAGTAATTTATAAATATCATGGAATTTGTATAGTGCAATATTAAATGGTTATAAATGACTAATTAATTGTCTTGAAACAAAATTCTGACGCTAAATAAATAAAATTCCAGTTTTCTCATAATATTTTGAAACTATTTCATATGATTTTTGTGATTATATTAGTTTATGTCCACATCTTTAATATGTTTAAAGTTTTAAATTAACTTTGAATCAGATTAATATTTCTTAACATCTCTAATTAATGGTGATCAAGCGTTATATTTGATCATTAGTTTTTTTGTGTTCAAATAACATAATGTACATATATATATAGCACATCAAAAAAATATAATCGACTACAATTTGTAGGTCATTGTATAATCCATACTGTTACTTTGATTACTTTTTCAAGAACATTATTCAGTTACTAAGGATTTAGGAAAATCTGAATTAAGACAAACATGTCTTCCTGAACTTTGCCATATTGCAAATTGATTAGAAGACCATATTTTCAGTGAATTGATTAAAATGTTAGTAGATGGGAAAAAAGTAAGCTTACGATTGTGCATTCACAAATCTAAAAATTGTAATTTAAAAAATAGTAAAAATAATTTATATATATATATTAATGTATGTAATGTAACACTAATTAAATGGCTGACGATCGTTCGAAGGTCAGCCGACATTCTAGTAAAGGGAAGTGACTGAATTAATTATACTTCTAAAAATAATTTAATTTATATAAAAAGCAATACTTTATTTAAAAGTTAATTGTTTTTTTTTTTTTAAAAAAGGTAAACTTTTATATTTAGACTTTTTTCCCCCTTAAATTTCTGAAGTAGTAATTGTGTTACGTTTAATTTTCTGAAAAGTGTTTTTTTTTTTACTTTTTTGAAGTTAAACGATTCATCAATTTGTAATTTGTTAAACTATTCCTATATATATGCAACGTATTTTAAGGTGAATATTAATAAAGGTTTAATATTACATTAATAAATATATAAAACATTGTCAAAGCAAAATATTTTAATAATATATATAAAAAATACATCTGAACAATAATTCTCAAAAGCATTTATACAGTTTAATGTTATATTGTTAGGTAAATTATAAGTTTAATTTTCAATGCATATTTACTTATACTATAAAAAAATATGTGGAAACATCAAAACTTGATAAATTTGGTGTTACTGAATCTATAATTATTATAGATTGGACACACAATGCAAATAAATAGTAAGTTACTTTCTTTAATATATAAGTATATGGGGATTTGAATTCAGATTTTCAAGCACCCTTCAACTATCCACACTATCTCGTACAACTGATACATATGACCACACATATGTAGAAAAGAGAAACGATCACCAATATATGTATTTTGTGCTAAACCAGCACTCATCAGTTGGTCCAGATTATCATCTCCCATATATATATATATATATCAGTACTCAGTTTATATTAAAATAGCAAATCTTCTTACTTTAATGGACAGGCTTCATTCTACTCGAACTTTTCAGGCATCCATATCATTGAAAATCTGATGATGAAAACCTAACACCCATGCTGATGCCAATATTAGTGCCCTATACTTACAATTAAGCTCCAGGTTTGTGAAGAGTGCCTGGTTTTCAAATATTTTCTTTAATATATGTATATATTTAACATCTATTGAAAGAATGCATATAGAATAATTAGTTGTAGTGTAGTGTAGCCAAACTGATCTTTAATGATAACATTTCATATTGCTGACCGCCATCCTAACACAATTTTTTTTAACTTCTCAATTTTAAAGTTATAAATATATACTTTTTTACTATCAGGATGCATACAATTGATAATTGCAATCTATTTAATGATTTTGCAATAAACTTAAGCATTATTTTCATGAAAAAATAAATTTAATTGTCATTAAAAGACACATGAAGTATATGCAGTATATATTGATTTTATTATTAAAATATAACATAGAACAGATGATTAGCTGTAATAGAGCACGATGTTGAAAATCTTTCGGAAAACAAAATAATACAGAAGCAGTTCAGAGTCAGCATACTGAAATGTCAAATAAACATAATACCGACTAACATATGACACACATAAAAATGTATTTGTGATTAAAGAGTCTCATGCTCTCCACTGAGTTAACCGGGAGCTATGTATTTGTGATTAACAGATTGAATTGCATATAATTACAAAAAATATTAGATATTTGTTTTTGATTGTATTTCACATTTTTTCTGCTGAAATTAGAATGTTTTTTTTCTTATGATTGGCTGATATTGATAATAGTTATAAATTACGATATAAAAATTTACTGTGTTTTAAACTTTTCGGAATGACACCATGTTACATCAGCCAGTGCACCCACCTTTGCTTTGCCCAAATCGCCAAGATGTGATTACACCAGTTCCAGATGGCTATGATAAGGATAAAAGCCGCCTTGCCTATACCTGAATGATATGAAATCCTTACCACACAGCCAATTGACTTGAAGCTCAGTCAGAAGAAGATGAAGATGTTACATAAGTTTATTTTAAAAAATATTTTAATAGTGAATTAACTAACTCTGATATTTCCGATTGTTAGAAATATATTATTACTTTTTCCTTTTAAAAAAAAGAGAGAGTTATCTCTCATATATATATATATATATATATATATATTGGATTTTATGGTAATTACAGACATAATGATATATATAGCTTTTACTTAAATCTTTTGATTCATTTTTCCATCCCAAATTCCAGTATTTTCAGCAAAGGTTGCAATTAGTTTTTTTTTTGTTTGTTTGTTTTTCTTCTTGTTGTTACTCCTGAAAATTGTCATATGTAAATATACATGGGTATATATGTACACATACACTGGTAATATTTGGTAAATATGACACCTTATGTTGAGTGTCTGAAATGTATTTATCTGTATATCTTTAAGTTATTTTTGTCAGTGCAATACCTTATGATGAGTGTCCAAGGGTTTATTTATCGTAAATTTCCTGTAAGCAAGTCCACTAATAATTTTATATTTAGAATAGTGGTGAGTGTATAATTGTGCTGCATGTATATACATGTATAAGTGTTTATCTAGCGTGAAAGGCAAATAGATACAGCACCTCATGTTGAGTGCCCTAAGGTATCTGAGTCAATGCAACCTTATTGACATGTAAAATATGGAAGCTAATATTATGTATGTAATGAAATATTTTATATTGCAAATATATTTACTCATAGTTTTTTTTTTTTTATATTTACTTAAGTGAAACAGTTTTTAAAGTCCAGAGTGGAAGTATATGCCTGTATAACCGAAAGCCTTTTATCTGAGACACATAACTTATTTCTATAGGGTAAAAAGCTCAGACCACTTCCATTCATTAAGAAACCTTGTAAATAGCTTTAGGGATTTATTCTTCTTATTCCTTTAAAATTGTATTTATTTTTATCTATTTCAATGCATCAAATATATATGCAGGTTTATGATAATAATTAATTATTTAGTTTTTTTATTATATCATTATGAGTATGAAACAGTGGTGGTTATCTAGGATTAAATAAATATTTAATCATAATATTAAATTTGTTTTGTTTTCATATTATTATTTATTTTATAAAATGTACTCTTTCCTTATCAATCACGTACCTGTAATAACCATTTAACTTACCCATTGAAGACTAGATGTAGAGCACACTGAGCCAGCCACATGGGATATTGCTCATCCAGGGTGTTAAATCTTATTCTCATGCTCGCTGAACTTATGGTATTGCATATTCTTCTAGGAGGGGGGAATTCATTTTTATTCTTTTCTAGAACGTGCACAAAAGCTATTAGTAAATAGACTTTTCTAAGATGTGTACTTACAGTAGGTCCTAAGCATTCGGGCATTCGAGAAAGTTACTAACTAAAGAGGTTTTTAATTGTCAGAGGCCTGTCAATTCACTCTTTCTATCAGTTTAGCTGGAAGTACTAATATGTTGTAGAACAGACAATCGGTTAAATTGGTATCCATTTCTTACTCTGTTCAATCTGGTCACTTCATGCTCAGTGCAAGATTAGGAGCATAATTCCACAGAGAAGTATCTGCCTACTATATAAATTATTCAGGTTCAAATGGCCTGGTGGTGCCCTTGTATGGCAGATACGATAAGACTGCCATACACCCCAACTTTTATACAATGATGTATGATTAAGACATCTATTTGATTGATAATTCAATAAGACTAAATTTGAATTAATAAACTAAATTCCAACATACTTACTAATCTAAGACTATTTATAGTAATGTAAATTTGCTTTAATATTTAATAACATTCTGTTTAAATCAACTAGTTTCTAAATAATTATAATTACATTTTGAGAACATTTTCTAAACTATACAATATTTATAATGTTTAAATGAAATAAACCTTTGCTCAGTGTTATATCTATTTTAATAAAATATAATATAAACATTTCATTCATACCTTACATTAGATTGACATGCAATTATTGCTTCAGTTATATTCTAAAATGAAGCACACAAAAATTTATTATCAATACATTAGGTAATTTCACCTTTTACTGTACCCAATCCCATTATATAAAATATACCATTGGTTTCTATTGGATATTTACTGACTTATAATCATTGATATTATTCATTTACTTAAATCTCCAATCAATCAATTATAGAAATGAATTTTATAATAATTAAACTATATATGATGATAATTGGCAGTTATCCAAGCCAAAGATAATATTCAGTTCTCTATTAGTTAATAAAATTTATGATCTCCACTTCAGAGAAATTTAAGAAGGTAAGTAAGACAGATCATTTTGACTAATGATAAATAAAAATCTATTAAGATTTTCATAACTAGACAAGATAAGCAAATAAATAATCAACTCTGAACTAATGAAATTATTTCTACTAGTAATATTGACTTAGATACATAAATATTTAAATTCAGTAACAAATATAAAATTTATATGTAATCAGATTTTAAAAAAATGTTGAACAAAATATACATATACCTAATTCTATTTCACTCACCAAGATTAATTTGATCTTTGATCAAACTTTAAGTACCAAAATTATCTTGGGCATTCAAAAGAAATAATTAGACAGATTCACCGGATTTTAAATCAACTCTAAATTTATTGCTTTATAATAAAAATTTATAACAGTAATAATAAAAATATAACATAAACAATCGATGTTTGCAATAGACTATAACCAATAAAAACAATAATAATATCTATGTGTGTAGAACTCCAAAAAATATGTTTCATGACAATAATACTATGCAAAATGGAAGGAGAGATTTGAAATATATACAATGATAAAAAAATATGATCAAATAAAAATAGATCTCTATTTATTCATAAATGTAATCTCTAAATAATTAAACAGGCATAAAGAAAAATCTGTTATATTTAAACCCTTTTCTATCAGAATCTCCAAGTTAAATTTTGAACTGACAAAAAAAAATTAAATATTTGAAAACATCAGGTCATATTAAATTACATCATCAGAGAAGAGCTTAAATAATAAAAATAAAATGAACCTCTCAGACCTTTTCATTGTGTGAATTCTATCATACCCATATATATATTATTTACCTATGTTTTTGAAATAAAATGTAAACTCTCCTTTTCTTTTAACAATATATATCATACTATCTTAGTGAAAGTCTGTTCACTTTCACTATCCACAGATCCATTGTAGCTTCTGACTCTTCATTTCTGATCCTAAGGTCTAGAGCTGATTTTTCTTTAAGTAGAGAAGATAAACATGAGTAGTAACTAACAGATTTAAATCCAATTATTTTCACATTTAAATTCCTATGTTTTCGTTTAAACATAAATGTATCCAAGCATTTAAAATGATAGGTACTTATCCGATGCAAAATCACATATCACTGGTGTTTTTTCCATTAATAATAATGCACAAAGTGAATTCCTTTAATGACACAATTCAGTTGTAATCAAGGGAAGAATAATACATGCTAACTTTTTCTTTCCAGATTAAGAAAGTGAAATTTAAATTACCTAATGTCACACATAAGTTGAATTAACCAATCTTGTAAAATTTCTTGATCTGAAATATGACACCTGTAGACATATAATGGGGGTTATATCCATCACAAATAAATAGGTAAAATTCTAGTTTTTAACCACAGAATATCTTTATATAGCTGACCTGCAATACAATGCATTTTGATGGATTTTTCTTTCTTTTACATTCTCACCATTTCCCCTGGAATTTCATCAGCAAGCTGCCCCAATTGAATGGGCAGATAATTAAAATCCTATTCTTCCATGGTTTTATAATCTAATCACTTAAACAATAAAATTTAATAAATTTTTAAAGTCCTAAAACATGTCTGTTTTGGCAATGATAAAAGTACAAGAACTTAAATTACAGTCTCTTTTCTATTTATAAGATACTCTTGATGGTGTTATTGTTATCACAACAACAGTTGAATATTGCTGAAATTTGACTCAAAGGTACAAAATTTGTTCAAGAAATTTTTATCTCCAATTAGTAAGTGAAATAGAGATTTTAAAATAATTGGATACATTGAAAATAAAATACTGTGTTACAAGTTATTTTTTATTTTAAACCAAAATAAGGAGTTCCTATTATAATTCTAATACATTTTAATGGATATAAATATTTTTACATATTTTTTTAATAATTTTTTATATAACTAATTTATGAACAACATATATGAAACATAAAACATTTAATTTTATAATAGGTGTTGCTATGGTGGTTGTAGTAACATAAATTGAAATGTGTAATACTTAATAATAATATTTATTCTCTTCAAGTTTTTTTTTTTTTTTATGATTCACTTAATTATTTCCAAAATCTGTTTATTTATTCACCTGTCAAATTTTTTTTATGAAATTGATCACATTAGATTTATAAATTGATGCTAAATTTTAATAATAAATAATGATGTTGTTTGAATAGTATAGTTGCCATAGTTACCTGGTTAATATTAATATTTGACCACCTCCATTATTCATAGATCAAGTGAAATAAAAATTAACAAGACCAACAAACTTTTTTATTTTTTAGTAGTGTGTCCTACACCAATCTGATTACTTACAATATATATATAAATAATGATTGTAATAAATAAAATCAAATTTGGATTTATTTATATTGCAATTTTATTTTCTTATTAGTTGTAACATAATGCTCTAGCCATTGCATAAATCAAATGATACTTGTGGTTTAAAACATATTAGTATTATATTGAGAAATAACAAAAAATATATATCCAAATCTTCCCAAACTTGTCAAAACTTTTTTGACTTATTGTATGGTAATTCTAAAAATAAAAAAATATTTTATATTTATTGATGAAATCCAGCTAAAATAAACAAAATCATATTTGAAATGAAAAAAAATAACATTCCAAATAAATAAAAATACTCTTTTCATTTTGACAAACAAAATATAACAAATGCTTATGGCATTGTGTAATTAAAGAGTATGATTTTTATAGCATTTGTTATTGTATTTGAAATACAAAATGAAAGCACTTAATGTTTCAATATGCTAGATATTTCATTTATAGAAGATCTATTAAAAATTGACAAATATACACTCAATTTTATTGAATTTCATAATTTACAGGATTTTTTCTAAGAAAAAAAAGCCGTTTGTGTAATTTTATTATATAAATATAATTTTAGAAAATAAAAAAATTTAAATATAGCTTTTACTCAAAAGGAAAATGTATACTTTTATAAATAAATTTTAATGAACATTTTCACCTGTGGAAAACCATATCTTTAAAGGTCTTCTGATGGCTTGTCAAAAATAATAATTTTGTGAAAAATAAAATTAAATACTGTAACATTTTCCATCTTGCTAGGCCTCTATACGCAATAAATGCGCAAGTTGATCAAGTTATGCAAAAAGAAAAAAGTTTTATTTCCATTTCTAAAAACCTAACTATATTTCCTGATCAACTCGGCCTACAATTGTTATGATTACAATTGTGAGCTGAATCAGCTTTTAATTTATAAATGAGGGTGCCAGAGTCAATTAGACTCACTGATTATGTGTCAAACATATCGTAACTCGTAAATTAAAAAGAAAAAAATGCTTTTAAAAGACAGTATTATATTTTACCTTAACTAAAATTATTTTCTAAATATTATTATTCCTGGAACTTATTAAACATATTGGCAAAGGTAAATTATATTTTTAAATATCATTAAACTAATATTAATAAATTTAATAATAAACACTAATAATTATTATTAATAATGCACAATGAAAAAGATTGATAAAAGTAAAATCTCTTTTATTCTAACAAACTAAAGATATTTAACATTAAATTGTTAATTAAATAAACTGGAGAGAACACACACTAATCCAAACATGAAGGAATTAATAAAAAAGCAACAGTTAAACAATTAAAAAGTTCTTGGTTAAATAAGAGTCTCTTGAGTATGAAAATTAAAGTCTATATCAGGTTTGTATTATAAGCTTATGTAGATAATTGTTTGCAAACGCTTAGTTTTGTCACAATCGGGAATAATAATGAGTCGTAGCTTACTGGTAAGTTTAGCGAGGGGGTTGTAGCTTACTATGCATAGTTTTTTGGGTTAGAATGAGCTCGGCCATTGGTTATAAGTTGATCTTGTGGCCTATTCTCCTAGTCGGTCATGAAGGCTTTTCTGGTGTCCATCTTCAGACACGATGTCCGCAGAAGCTCTGGTTCAGTCCGACATGCAGAATTATTTCCATGTAGGGTGATCCTGGATATATTCTTGTTATCCAAGACTAACTATAGAGAAACAGATAAAACAAGACATTGATCAAACTGGCCCCCACCTTTTTATACTAGAGGTCCAGTTTTCAGACTTCTGTGCATACCTTTTGTTTATCAAAAATATACGCTGATAATCTCGTACATTCTTTATAAAATTTACATTACAAAGTCTTTATTTTTTTGTAGCATAATCCTGCCATCTTTAATTGGCTAAAATATATATTTTTTAGCTTATCTTTTTTACTTTTGGAATTCTTTTAATTTATCTGGATTAGTAATCTGTGTGTCTTTTGTTCTCTCCAATTTTAACTTTTATTTTTAATTACATAAAAAAAAAATACGAAAGACAATTTTAACTTTCACTGTATGTTTTTAAAAAAGTAAATTATACTAATTAAAAAAAAAACTAAATTTACTTTTTAGCTTTTACCAAATGCCAATACATTTGTACCATATATAAATAAATGGTACAATACCTATAAATTAAGGAAAAATGAACATTAATAAAAAATGAAAAAAAAACCATTAGTGAAAGAGGTCTAATAAGTATATATGTATGCATAGAGAAATTTATATTGGTAATAATGAGGAATTAAATGAAAATTAAATACATAGATGAACAAACAAAGATATTACCAGTGGCATTATGAGATTTAAAAGGTTGAAATGGAGCAAGTTGTTTATTCCATTAGAGTAACTGGTAACAAATTTAAACTGGATCTTAAAAGATCCACATTAAAGTGAGATAAAGAGTTTGTTGAAATGTCGTTCATGTTGCAATGGATTAATGATGAGTAAAAATAATGATAATATATCTGTTTATAAATTGAAGCATATTATTATTTTATTTTTCAAGGTTTCCTCTAGATTTATAAATATGTTTCAAATATATATATATTACCTTTCATCCCCAGTCTGAAATAAATATTTTAGCATATATTCAAATTTAGTGCATGATTATAATTAAAACATATTCTACTGACATTATTATATAACATAAAAGTAATTAAAATAGATAAAATATTTTTTACATTCATATTATTAAATAAAGATTTAAAATTACTGATAGTAAAAAATTTAAAAAAATATAAGTACCAAATTACACATTACATTTAAAAGAAAGTATAGTAAAAAAATCCCACTTTATTAAAAAGAAAAGTATATTTTTTATATCCTGATTTAACGTTGGGTCCGGAACTTAATTTATCAATTTTTTTAATCAAATATTAAATAGGCAGCGAGCACAGCAAATACGTTATTAAACTTAAAAGTTAAAACAAAATAAAATTCCATGAAGACAAATACAATTGATGTACTACATATATATTAATAAGTTGTAAATTACACAGGCATTGAAAAAGATTAATGCAAGTTCACTTTTAAGTTATCATCCAATAAAGATTAAATCTCAGGCTGAATAAAAACGGTGATAGGTGTTAGTTAAAAATCATTTCATGTTTAATTGTTATAATGTTTAATATGCTATATGTTCCTTGAGTAATAGTCATGCACGTGTTTATTGACTATTGTGAATTGTTTTAATATATAAGTGCAGAAACTGAGCAAAACATTAAATGTGGTATGTGTGGCTAACTAAGACCTAAATTATGTTAAATATATATATATATATTAGAAGGGATTTGAACTCAGACTTCCAATTACATTAAATTCAATATAGATAATGCACTTGTATCTAAATATCATATATATATAACGATTGGAAAGAAACAAAAATTTTTGAATTATTGAAAAATAAATATTATTTGTAGCTACTGAAAAACCCATTGTCATTCGGGATTCATCATCATCAACCATTATCGATCCACTGCTAAGATGAAGGTCTCTCCAAGTTCAATCCATCTTCTCCGATCTTTAGCTTCTCTTCTCCACATCACCCCTGCACACTTTCTTATTTCATCCATCCATCTCACATGTGGTCTCTTTCTAGGTCTTTTACAATCTCTTGGAATCCAGTTTAAGATTTACATTTTGTATATGTTTTAATATGAAAACATTAATAAATTTATTTAGTTTTTAATAGTTTCAAAATAAATAAATTATAACCAGTCTTCATATATATAATCAGTAGAATTTATATCTGATTGTAGTTTTAATAATTTATCTTCAAAAGCCAAAGTTTAAAAGTATCCCTGGGCATTAAAAAAAAAAAAGTATTTTTTTTTTCTAAAAAAAGCAAATAAATTTAGGATCTTCGTAAATCGTTTTATTATAATCAATACAGAAAAAGAGAGAAAATAAATATCTATAGAATTACGTATGTGTAAATAATACAATTATATATATTTTAAGTTCACTCACCTTTAGAAAGTGAAAATGCAATAAAATATTGTGATCAATATTGCATTGATTAGTCATTATCTTAAAACAATTTATTCCAACATCTTAATTTTAGAACTCTTTTGTAAACTTTAATGAATTCTTACATAATTAGAAATACTTTTGATTGAATATGTGCATTTGAATTGTATAATGATTTGCCAAATTTAATGAATATAATCAAATATATATTATTCTAATTTATATTAGTGTTTAGAGCAAGTAGACTATATACTTTATTAATCTTGCATTGTTATTGTACTGAAATGGCACACAGGCTTTTTTCTCTCTCTGTAAATATTAAAAACAAGATTATTCTATCCAGTTTAGACTTTCACATGACCCTCAACTCTCCATGCCATCTCATATTGTTGACCGACCTGATCACATTTATGTTAAAAAGTGATCAGGTTCGTCAGCAATATGAGATGGCATGGAGAGTTGAGGGTTGTCTGAAAGTCTGAGTTCGGATCCCACATACATTATATATATATACAGGTTTAAACCTGTATACTGTATTAATATTATCCAGTTTAGTAGACTATTTATTGATATAAAATTCTGTGCTATAGAGATTATTAGAATAGTATTTAATTCTCAGTAGTTGTTTGCTATTTGAATAATAATCTAAGACTGTAATAATTAATTTATTGGCATACTTATTTAAAACTCTGCAATAGTCAATTTAGTTTACAATAGATTATTGATTTAAAAGTGATATTAATTAGTTTAGTAAAATACTGATCTAAAACTTGGTTAAAATACTTTCTTAAGACACTGAATTGTTAGTAAAAACTAACTAACCTAAGGCACGATGTCTAATTGCAAAATTATTAATTTGATATGCATATGAGTCTCATTACTTTTAATTTCAATTAATATTTTCATTAAAATTTAGAAATAGTTTTAACAAGGCTGTAAACCTTAGCAATGAGCGTCTGAAAAAATCGTCACTAGGGACCTCTGTAGGTCTTTAAAGCACATGCTTACGCTAGTTTGATCTTTTATGTTTAATTTTATACTATTCACTTTTTGTTGCATTTCACTTTCATAATTTGGAACAAAAAGTGTACTATTTAAAATGTAATTAATGTGGATCTGAACCCAGGATTTCAAACCCTCTTCAATCATCTACCTCATCTTATACAACTGATAAACATGATCACATTCATGTGAAGAAGATAAGCAACCATAAGTTGGTCCAGATCATCATCTCTCACACACATATATAATCAGTGCTCACTTTATAGAAAATCTTCAATCTTCTCCACTCTCCAATCCTTCAGCCATCCATATCATTGAAAATCTGATGATGGCATGTTCAAAGCTATTGTTTGACAAATTTATTGTCAAACCCATGTTGACCCCTCATGTAGAACCTTAAGACCATTTAAATACACAGAAGAGGGATGGGCCAAATACAGCCTAAATCTGTAATATTTAGATACAAGTATAGTATATATACATACGCTAGATGTAATTATTCTTTTGGAATGAATAGTGTTACTGTCATTGTTTTCTGCATTTGGTAAAGAAAGTTATTGATTACTTCATTCATAATATTCCATGTTTTCATAAACTTTGATTATTTCTAATCCTGTATGATTTAGTACTATGATAGAATGGTATAGGCAAGACATAAAGATCTATAGATTGCTATTCCATTCTTCAAATTCTGATACTCGGATGTCATATGATCTCTCAAGTGATAAACATAAATCTTTATATCTGGCATCTGTCTGACTATTAGAAACAGTTATGTAACTTGTGTTTATCTCACTTACTACTTTTTTACAACAATTTCTATGTGTGTGAATAAAATTTTAAATATTGAAAAATATAGCATTCTAAATAATTTTACTTATTTATTTAAAAAAAAAAAAGATATATTAAGAAATAACAACAACTTTAGATTGGCATATAGAAAACGTCTAAAGATATTGGTGGGCATATATAAAAGAACAAACTAAATTAAGAAAAGGATTAATATATGCTTAAAAGAATGTTACTTATAATAGTGATGGACAAAGAATACGAGGATGGTGAAACGAAGCTATCTATATTTGATATCATGTTTCTGTCAGAAAGATGAATAAATTTGAAATGCATAAATATACATTTCTTTAATTGTCTCTAGAGATTAAAAATAAATTATTTTAATTTGAAGAAACAAATATATTATTCATATAATGGTTTATTTTCCCTTTAAAAAAATGTTGTATATATAGTGAGAGACTGAATATGTATATACTGTTATATGTATTTTACATACATGTATACATACATTGACATTAAATATATATAATTAATATTAATATTATTACGATATTAAATTGGTTTCCATTTGCAGTTTATTAATGATATTCAAATTAAACATTAGGTTAATAATATATTAAATAAAATATTTTATCTAAAAAAGTAATAATCAAATTTTTATATCCTTTGATTAAAAAAATGAACATTTTTTTAAACACGGAATTTTATTTGCGAATGCTTTGGTACACTTTTATTTTTGGATTTATCCCACATCAAGAAGGTCATATTTATCAGGATGTTCCTCATGTGGAAAATATGTGTTCTCACAAAAATATATATATATATAATCAGTTTAAATGGCTTAAGCAGATGACATAATGAAAAAGGACCACCAATCTTTTTTTTTAATCTTTTATGACCTTCGACACCAACAATCAAATTTATCATGTTTATTAAAGTTTACTTTATTTATTCCTTACATTTTTGTCTGTCTAAAAATAATCGTATTGTATTCCTCTAGACAAATATGGCCGTTTATTTTTTTTCCTTCCCATTCTTTCATCTTATTCAAAATGCATATCCCATAATAAGAGCTTTATGAGCAATCCACATGAAATAATATAAATCTTACATATTTCCTCCCCCCCATCTCTATCCTCTTCCTCTGTATGATGGCTCCCTCTACTTTAATTTTATTTAGAATTTGTTAATACTATATTTATTGTTTGATTAAGGTCACTTGAAATATTTTTTTATACTTTTTCGAAAAATAATTTTACATAAAACTGATGAAAATACAATGCTATTTTTACTATTGTTTATACATTTAGTATTTGCTATAAATATTATTGTTTTGTTACAATTAATTTTGTAGCTTTCTTACCCCCTTTTTAAAAAAAAATAATTTGAAGGTTGTTCACTAATAAAAATTGATTTAAAAATTTGACAATATATTATCCCTTATCATTTCCCATTAATATAAAAAGATAGGAAGGAAGTGAATAATTATTGTAATATGATACGCTAAAATAATTCTTTGAAATTAGGGTAGCAAACAAGCTTTCATCACTAATGTTGGAAGTGTTATCACTTAATTTTAGTGTCTATTATTTCATCACATGACCTGACATTAGAACAATGTAAAAAAAAACATACATTTGAATTTATACAATTTTAGAAAATATATATATATGGTTTATATTTAGATAATGAATATACAAAATTAAACTTTTTTTATTTATTTTGTGAGTTTTATATCTTAAATAAATGTATATGTTTGTCGTATAAATGTAACTTTAGTTTTTAATATATGTATGTGTATTTTGATTTGGTTTGCATGATAAAATGCACAAATAAAATAATATATTATAGCAAAAACTTTTGAACGTCCTATTCGTAAACTTCTTTAAATAGTTTGCTTTCTTAATAGTTATGTATTCTTTTTTACTACTTTTCAAATCTATTCATTTCTATCAAAAGAGAATTAAAATTATTCTCTCTGCCCTTCATTCTACATGTAAACATTTCACTCATACTATTCACTAATTATTTAATCTTTCTAAAACTTTAATGTTTATATAGCTTACACCATTTAATATATTTCAGGCTATAACACGACAAATATTTATACATTATCTGTTAACAACAAAGAGTTATGTTCTTTTATAAAGAACTGTGATTACAGGCACTTGAAAATTGTTTATATATTTAAAATGCTGTTAAGTAGTTTGTAGTATCAATACATTTCTTAAAACTTTGTTTTATTTATTGCAGACTACATTTGTAAATGATCAATATTTTAAAATCTTTAAACAATACCTAAAAGGTAAGTATTTGTTTAATTATGCAGGAGATTATGTGGGAGATCATGTGACAGGTTGAGCATGGCTGTCTTATTCGAGTGACATAAAATGAAACCAGAATTAGGAAACATCATATTTTAAGTTTTTTTACTGTACCATTATGGTAGTATACCTTAGAGGGCCATGTATCCATGATGATTTGGGATATATGTAAAGTCTATTGGGAAGTAGACAGTCTTTAATAAATGTCTAGAAAGCATGTTTTTGTTAGAGAGCAATATGTAGTAGTGTGAATAAACCCTAATACACATTTCATGCATGATAGGTTAAAGAGCACTTATGGATCTAACCATCACTTCCAAAACTTTATAACCTTCATAATTTTTTAATTCATTTATATAACATTAATATATAATCTATGATGGCATACAGTTGAGTTGGAACTCCTGATGACATTCTTTCGCATAACAAAAGTTTATAAAATGAATAAGAATTCCTCAAATATTAATATTTAGGGTTAGTGCCTACAATGATGATGAGAATAAATCTTACATGTTTTTACTATAAAAAAGAGGGAGGAAGATAGCAGTCATAGATAAAAAATAGTTTTTATTGGATGTTTTTCAGAATTTTTCAAAATATTTATTTATTTGGCTTGTTTCTCAAAAAAATCAGTAAAGTTGTTAAAAATCAGTTTAATGAAGCATTCCATATATTTGATAAAAATAGAAGCAACATTTATGGAATTTTAATTTCAGAGAACAAAGTTGAAAAACTTCCAATCTCTTCTTTATAAAGACATACTCTTGTATCCAGGCATGGTGCTCTAAAAAAATGATTTTGTTACTACAATCCAAAACTATATATATTTGTCAATGTTGGAGATCTACAAGATATTGCAAAATTCAGAAAATTCTAGTATTCCATTGCATGCTTGTACTCATAATCTGTCAGATAATATTCTCTTGACATGTAGTACTTTTAAAATTAAAAAAATATTGTTTGCTTTGGTGGTCGAGTGGTCAGCACAGCTGCCTTACAAGCAGTTGTCCCAGGTTTGTGGGTTCACTTCCTGGCCAATGCTTTGACACATGAAAAAAAATTATATAAACTGTTAAATACCTTTTTTTTTTTTTTACATATTATAATTTGATGTTTTATCTTTATAATAGCATTCTGGTTTTTAAAAACAAGATTTTTTTGGTTTAAATATTATATTTATAAGTAATTTAATTTGTTTAGTCACTATAAAAATTATACTCAATTAACAGTAAAATCAAAGCATATTGACTGTGTTAATTTTATTATATATTTCCACTTCAACATTAAATGGTGCCCTAAATTAGAAATATTTTTATAATATCTTTTCACAGAGTAATAGTTCAAAAAAGACAATGTTCAAAAGTCTTAGTCTGTTTATTTTTTATTAATAAGTCTATTAAAACTTTCGTTGAAAAGTCACTTAGACATTATGATGTAAATTACTATGTTAATTATATCTGGTTTTTCAATACATAAAATCACTGAATTCAGGTATTTACTATTTATTTATATATCGAGATAAACAAGAGATTAAAATATTTAACAATACCACAAAAGTATAAATTATATATATATATATTAATAAACATTTTCTAATCTTATATTAAAAGTCAATAATTTTATTTTCCTACTTTATTCATATAAAATTGTTTGGAGTATAATACTTTGCAGTTTTGATGTTTCTTTCAATTTTATTTTTTTCTCATTAGTGTTTTCAGCAACTTTTTTGAATTTTAAATACATAATTACCTTTTTAGATCATAATTTTTTATAAAATTGAATTTAATATATCTTGATGTTAAATACATTAAACATAAAGGATATATGCATTGTTGTATTTTATAGTCATGGAGAGACAGTTTCTTATTTTGCAATGAGAAAAAAAAAAACATTGTTTAATTCATCAAACATTGCTTTAATTCATCTATAAAATTTCATGCATAATATGGTGGTAAAAGTTTATAAAACACTTTAAACCTTATATGCCACAAAATAAGGGACAAAAATATTACCAATAGTTACAAAATTAAAGTTATTTATATACTTCACAATGATATACTTACATACAAATAATATTACAGTTTTCTTCTTCTTCCTTCTTTCTTTAATTAGTTAAGAGTAAAATAATAAAATGGAAAATTATTATTTATAATGATTGGGCTAAGATGTATGTTATTGATTATGTATATAAATATATTAATTGTATGATTATATATATGGATATTGTAGCTCTGATGATGACTGCAGGACAGTCAAAACTATAAGAGTAAAGTTTTGGTGTAAAAATAGCATTGTTAAGTGTATAAGAAAGTTGGAAATGGTATCATATACAAATAATATTGCATGTATATTATAAATCAGCATTTATTTTTTATAGCGTCTGTATACAATTGTAATCACATTCATATCGGCTTAAAACCAAATTGTGCAAACGCTTTTTACGAGTGTTAAATAATAAATGAATACCCTCTGACCCATACAAGATATAGAATTTATGCAGCAATAAAAGGAATCCTCTTATTACTACGACTCAAATATTTATATATGAGCAAATCTGAAGTACTGGCACAGAAGGTGTGACTATAGAACAGTCACTTTGAATTACTATATATAACTTATGAATGAATGACGCCAATGAAATTTACTAGAATTTACTGAACATCATTCCAACTGTGCCAGTACTTCAGATTTGCTCATATATAAATATTTGAGTCATAGTAATAAGAGGATTCCTTTTATTGCTGCATAAATTCTATATCTTGTATGGGTCAGAGGGTATTAATTTATTATTTAACCCTTGTAAAAAGCGTTTGCACAATTTGGTTTTAAGCCGATATGAATGTGATTACAATTGTATACAGACGCTATAAAAAATAAATGCTGATTTATATATATGATTAATTTCAGTTGGAATGACGTTCAGTAAATTCTAGTAAATTTCATCGGCGTCATTCATTCATAAGTTATATATAGTAATTCAAAGTGACTGTTCTATAGTCACACCTTCTGTGCCAGTACTTCAGATTTGCTCATATACAAATATTTGAGTCGTAGTAATAAGAGGATTCCTTTTATTGCTGCATAAATTCTATATCTTGTATGGGTCAGAGGGTATTCATTTATTATTTAACACTCGTAAAAAGCGTTTGCACAATTTGGTTTTAAGCCGATATGAATGTGATTACAATTGTATACAGACGCTATAAAAAATAAATGCTGATTTATATATATGACTAAGTTCAGTTGGAATGACGTTCAGTAAATTCTAGTAAATTTCATCGGCGTCATTCATTCATAAGTTATATATAGTAATTCAAAGTGACTGTTCTATAGTCACACCTTCTGTGCCAGTACTTCAGATTTGCTCATATATAAATATTTGAGTCGTAGTAATAAGAGGATTCCTTTTATTGCTGCATAAATTCTATATCTTGTATGGGTCAGAGGGTATTCATTTATTATTTAACACTCGTAAAAAAGTGTTTGCACAATTTGGTTTTAAGCCGATATGAATGTGATGTATATTATAATAAATTGATCTTCTGTCGTTATTGTAAATAGTCTATTAATAAAGTGTAACAAAATGAACACATGATAAATTAAAGAACCAATAACATTTAAATAAATAAAAAACGTTTCCTTTTTTCCATCTAATTTTAATAGTGAAATATTGTTGTTTATATATTGGGCTATTTAGTAAAATTTAATCTTACTTAAATTTTACAATTATATTCAACTGTTAGTAATAGTACAGAGGTTAGTATATGCACAACCCTTCAAGTGGTATTATTCTCTTCTCTTCTTCAGGTGTTGCTGGCCTGATTAGCAATAATACTAGCTTGGGACTTGAACCTGAACCCTTAAATTGTTGAAATTGAATTTTAATGTAACATTCAATATTTTAGTATTAGTTGATTATATATTGTACACTACCTTGATGATGACTCACCCTAACTTCAAGCTCAGTGAAGTCAAATTTCTTTCATATATATATAAATTTACAATACAAATCTATTCATTTCTTGTCTAATATATTATATCAATCTTCAGATTTTTAATTAGATGGATGGTTGAAGAGTTGGAGGGTGGACTGGATTGAAACCTGTCCATTAAAGTATGAAGTTTGGCTATCTTAATATATATCTGAGCACTTATTGCATATATGTGTAGAGATGATAATCTGGGCCAACTGATGATTGCTGGTTTAGCATGAAATATGAATATTGGTGATTATTTATCTTTTTGATATATATGTGTTCAAGTGTATCAGTGTTATAAGATAGAGTGGAGAGTCGTGGGTCGTATGAAAGTCTGCTCATATACCCTATATATTATATCAATCTTAATAAATTATTTAATAATAAAATAACTATAATCCTGAGACACTTGCTATTTAATCATCCAGTAAGGTACCCTTTTTAAATATTAATTATATACCAAAAAATATATCCTTAATAGCATAGGAATATCACAAAATACTACTCAATTAAAAAATTAAAATATCCATGATACTCCCATTACACACAATAAACTAAGCAAATTATATTTAATATTAAAATTTCCTAGGTTCAATTTAATTATAATATTCATTTAGTTATTAAAGTGGTTATATTACACTCCTTTATTAATATTCCTAAACTAAATCAACATCTTAGATAATTATTATTTCGTAAAATGAATAAATTAATCTACAACTGAATGTTATGTAGATTAATTTCTTAAATTAGAACCCAAATTTTTTACCTTCTTAATTAAGGTAAATCAAGATGCCATGCATACTAATCACTTTTTACACTTTAAGAGATATCTAAATAATATTTATCCAATATGCTTTCTCTGCAAGACACAAGAGAATACTTTTGACCATATTATTAAATCATGCCCTTGGCTGGTAAGCATTAGATTGCTAATATCTCAAAGATCAAGCATTGACTTTTCCAGAATTCTATCATTGAAAGACTCCTTACAAAGTAGACAATTTCCTTTCATTAGACTTTCATTATTTTTAGTTCATACAATCTGGAGCATCCGTTGCAAACTAATATTTACCTTCCCACCTCCAAATCAGGATGTCATATTTATTGATCACCTTAATAAGTTAAAAAGTAAAGACTTTATCTTGGCTTCAAAATTCCTCTATAATGAGACATGGAGTCTCTTTCATACACCAAAAATCACCTAAAACATACACAATCACACATGAAATTTGATACTAGCATTTCCATTAGAGATTCTCCAGGGGATTAAACTTCATGATGTTGACCTCATTGATATACCTCTAGAACTTCTTGCCAAGAAAGACAATGTATTCACATATTCTTAAATAATCAATTATTTTACACTAATAAAGTTATTTTTGAAATATAACTGAATGTAAAGAGGGATTTTACTTACATCAAACAACATTTAAAAATGATGGAAAAACAAATATACTAATCAATTCTTTCTTCTTAAAATAATTAGGTAATCTTTTTATAATTGATTAAAAAATTTAATTCAAATTATTAACTAATACTTATCACTATTAACTCTAATCCAATCATTTTTATTATTATATGACATACTTATTATTCAATCTTCATTGCAATCATTAAGTAAAATAAAGAAAAAAATGAATTAATTAATACTTTGATGCTACATCAAATGTTTTTAACAATCACAGTATTTATCTTATTTATTATTTTATTTAAATTATGTGTAATAATATCAAATATTTTTAATTACTTCAATTTTATGTGTTAAATAAACACAAAAACTTATAAGTAAAGTTTTAAAAGAGAAGTTATAAATAAATTATAATAATAAGCTGAACGTTTTCAAGAATCCATGCCTCATAATCATAGCTTTCTTAAAAATATATAATAAAATATATGCAAAGATATTTAAATTAGCACGTGTTACGTGGCCCATTTCTTCAGTATATCAAAGCATCTTTTCTATTTATAGCATTAATATTTCCATTAATGTAGAATGCTTGTTTTATTTTTCTCTTATGATCATTCGATTCTGTGCATAAAATTACAGGATTAGCAGGTGTAAAGTTGTGTCCAGATTTCATGGTATGCTCCAAAAATGCGGACAATGTATTGTTGTTCTTCTGAGCTCTATTGTAAGTGTGTAGGTGTTGAGCAAGTCTAGTATTAATAGTGGCTTTAGTTTCACCATAATATATAGCTTGGTATCCGTCTTGAGGGCGTGATATAGAATATACTATGTGTGGAGTGAATGATTGATCAATAAAAGAAACATTCTACATTAATGGAAATATTAATGCTATAAATAGCAAAGACACTTGCTTTGATATATCGAAGAAATGAGCCATGTAACACATGCTAATTTATATATCTTTGCATCTATTTTATTATACACTTTTAAGAAAGCTATGATTATGAGGCATGGAGCCTTGAAAATGTTCAGCTTATTATTATAATTTAGTTATAACTTCTCTATTAAAACTTTACTCATAAGCTTTTGTGTTTATTTATATATAACGGGAAATAAACTATTTTAATTTTATGTATTGCAAGGATGATGAACAATGACTTGGAAACAAGAAAAGAGACTCTCAACACTTTGTTAATTTCAAAACAATCATTACCATTTATTACAGTAGTAATATAAAATTTAAAATAATTTATATTCAATAAAAAAAATATTTAACATATACAAAACTTTTAAAAACAAATATTAACAAAATACTTGTAAAATAGATAATTTACACTTCACTCTAATTATTTACAACTAGAATATTGTATATTTCATACTTTACTCTATGAATATTAAGATACTCCTTAATATTTCCATAATAAAATATATCAATAAAATATACAGTTTGTATTTTATCATATTCTAAATATTTCACAATCATATTCATTAAATTATCAATACTTTACCTTGAATCTTCCTTTAATATTGTTATCTAATTATAATTCTATAACTTATTATACTCTTTCTATATTTATTATTTGTTATAAAATAAACATTTAATTATTTAAATATTCATTGAGATATGGTACATTTTTATATTGCTTACAATAGTATAAATAATTATCAGGTTTTCATTTCAATCTCATAACTCTTCTACTTCAGGCATTCATTCTGTATTTTGATCTCTAATATCCGATAAAACAATTAATAAAATCTTTATTTTTACATTCCTTTTTCATCCTATTTATGTTTCATCTTTTTATTAAATAGATTTATCTTATCATCATTTGAAAGTTTACCTATTTCCATTGCTTAAATTTACAATTCCTTAATATGATATATATATATTGTACCAGTCGAAAAACCCACCACCTAAACTGCAAATCGGATCCAAACTCAGTTAGTTCAAACTGAATTCAAACCCAACTCAGCAGCTCAGATTAGTAGAAATCTAAATCGATGGCACAGTGCTATGGACCAAGAAACTAGCTCAATGGATGGAGAGGATCAGAGACCACTGAATTGACATTAATATCTGATAGTAAACTGAATAAAATAATTTTAAGTCGAATCCTATGTATATGTTTGGGTTGCAACACAGACAGCGAGCATTAACATTAAAATAATTATAAAAGAATTAAGAATGAAGAAACCAAGGGTGTTTAGAAAATATTTAATAATAATAATTTGTTTTGTTTGAATTTTTAAATAATGATTATATTAATCACCTCTAGCCTTTAACAGAATTTATAATAATAAGAGTGGCGGTCCTTATTATATGCCAATGAGTACTACGCAATATAGGAATTCTATGTCTATGCCCCCAACAAGAAAATAAAGGCAGATAAAGGTATTCATTAGTAATGGAAATTATTACTCTAATTTTATACGAAAGAATGTGATATTTATTTTCACATTCGCAAATCCATTCATGAAGAGCAAGATACGTATTTTAGGGCATAACTTTAATCTTGATTAGAAAACTTATTTAATTAAATATAACTGAGAATTTGTTCAACTTTAATTGAAATCACTTCATCATGAATTACGAGCATTGGAGCGAGCTTTACTGGAACAGAGAGGTAACGGTGCTGACGAATTATGAGCTAGAAAAT
This sequence comes from Epiperipatus broadwayi, assembly GCA_028023455.1. Taxonomy (NCBI): domain Eukaryota; kingdom Metazoa; phylum Onychophora; class Udeonychophora; order Euonychophora; family Peripatidae; genus Epiperipatus; species Epiperipatus broadwayi. The sequence goes on from JAQFVV010006754.1 coordinate 205,222, forward strand.
GAAAGATAATTACTGGTCGGTAGTTTAAGTCTCATGGCGGCTTGTCTTTCACAAGTCTTACTGCCCTTTTGAGATGTAGAACATGAGGGAAACCAGGCCAAGTCGTAACTACGAGCCCTTGGTGTTTCAATTATAACATGAACAGGGGAGGAGGTGCTTTCAACCTCGATTATTTGAAATAACAGAGATATTACTACCGACAAGCATGCGAAATGAACGATAGCCCTACACCAGCAACGTTGAAGATGATGACTGGACAGTCATCGTTTGAAAAATAAAACCCATATAGAATGCTCTACATGATGACTTGATCAAATTAATTAAAGTCAAACGAGCTTTTAACGAAAACTATTTTAAAGTATTTGTAAATCATATTAATTATGCCCCAATCATCATGCCCTTCCTGAATCTTAATAGCAAGTAACAGAAATTTGAATTAGAATATATTTGATTCCTTTATCATCCCTTTTGCAATAAAAACATTTTAAGATTATATTTGAATAAATAAATATTAGTGGAATGAGAAAATAGTGGTGGCATAGATTAAAAACAGAGCTAATAATTTATTATTAGCCAATTATAAAAATAACACACATTTAATAATTTCTTTCAACTCGATGATTGATAGAACTGTATAAATCTAGTTCTAATGGGCAAGAATTATTATCAGATTTAATATTATATTTTCTACATAAGGCAAATAGAACAAAGGAGTTTATCGAGTTGAAAGATTATTGGCATATAATTAAAGTAACAACATTAATAAATTACACAAATATATATGCAATATAATAAATGAACCGCCAAGTAAGAAAAGAGAAAGTTAAAGGCTAGAAGTTGAGAGAATTACGATATAATAGCATAAATAAAAGTAAGTTTACACAGAGATTATTATACAGAGATTATGACATGTATACAATGAAAAGAGCTCTTAAAGAGAGTGTAAAGTAAAGTTCGGAACTGGCCAGAAAGTTTAAGGTTCATTATGGAAATATATTATCCATTTCTTCTGGGCTGGATCCCTAGGTTACACGTCCGAGTTGGTAAAAACATAGGCATCATTTGATTGATTACTTGAACAGCATTTTATTTGATTTTGGCAGCATGATTTGTCTGGAAAAGATTCAGCAGCTCCATTGAAGATTTTCAGGGGACTTCAGGAACCGATAGCCAGATTCCTGACATTTAGCCCCTTACCATGATCGAACACTATTTTAAAACGCACAGAGTTTACTGCACTTCTCTACAACAAAGATAGCTTCTTTCTTCAAACTTTTCAGAGCTATATATACTACTCTGATGCCTTCAGGCTAGCACTTCTTTTATTATCAATGTTTTTAGATACATTCCTTCAATAAGGCTTTCAAACTCATTAACTTGAATCCATTTTCTCATTAGAAAATGAATTCTTAAAATCAGAAAATGATTTTAATTAGGAAATCCTTATCCTTTTTTCTAATTAATTAAACTTTAACTGTTGTTTTTGGAAAGGGAAAATCTGAAAGCTTATCGAAAAAATGTAGCTTTTAATCATTAAAATTTTAACAAATTATTTAAAAGTAAAAACAAATATTCCCAACACAATAAACTTTTAAACAATTATATATATTTAAATATTTACAAATATATACACACAATCCACACAGTTATAATATATAAATTCATGAATAATTCTATCATGAATTTATTAATCTGAAACTAATTAATTTTAATATGCATTTATGAAATAAGCTATTCTTTATAGAAATTGGCGTGGATTGAACGTATAAAGCCCCATTGCATCGGAAATTTAAGGTTAGTATTGTGGGTTTGAAGTGGGTTTATGGCTAGATGTCATGAAGCTAGGATTGAACTCAGATCCGACTGCTTCAATATATATATATATATACAAATGTGATTTTTATGACAAGTGTGGAATGGATACATTATAACACTATAAGAAATAATGATATTATGGAATATGTAACTTAAGGTTACATTTTCTAATGTTGACCTTAATTTCTATCTTGGCTTCTATTTTAAGCTTTTACCAATTTTCAAAAAATGTCACTATCCATATATCACAAATATTCTAACTTACTTTATATTGTATCATATTTGTCCTTAAACAACACATCTCTAACATTATAGGATTTCAAATAACTCTACTTTTCTGCACCACTACTTCACATCTAATCCTCCATATAAAATACTTAACATTACATAAAATATTATTTGTCATTTTACAAATAACATCTAAACTTATGCTTAACATCTTCAAACTTTTGAACATACCAAGAATATTAAAAAAACAAAAAACAAATCGTTTATGGGATATAATTTATCATAAATATAATTAACTAATAAAGATACCAATAATACATATACTTATATACTCATATAAATATTATGATAAATATATTCAATCCTTAATTATATTATGTACTTTCATGTAAGTACTCACATTATATATATATCTTATCTGATTCCTTACTTAAAAAATTCAATACCAATATCTTATATTAAAAAATAAGATTATCTTAATCATTATAGCTTATGATTATTATTGATGACACTTTTGTCAAATAATTTCTTTCATGTTATAGAATTATAATAAAGAACAACAAAAAATTTTGGATTTTTCTTTTCTTTTTTTTATGCAAAAAAATTCTAACATACTTAAATCTAAAATAACATATGAAATAAATAATTATAAGTACTTAATACTATCTTAAAATTATAGTTCATATACTAATGTAATAAAAACAAAAAAACTAAATAAAATCATATTTCCAGGAGACTATTGGTTACTATATAAAATGATCACAACCAACTGCTGCTAAAAAGATTTCCTATCCTTTTCTCATCTTCACACCGTTCTCCATTTTTTTTGCATAATTGGAAACATGAAAAAAATTCCAAATAAAAGTTATTTATTGATAACAATAGAAAGTTATTGTATAAAAAGTTCATATTTCCTTATATCATTCATAAAATTTCTTCATGCTTTAGTAACTATGTATTTTATTATTTAATAAAGACATTTATCATACTTTTAAAAGTTTCACCCCCCCCCCAACTTGCAAATATTTAATTGTAGAATTATAAAGTTCTCAGATTTCAATTCTAATAATTCATATTTAACATGTTAATACACCATCAATACTTAAATGATATTACACTTAGTAATAATAAACCTTGAATAAAATTAGTCTGTATTATATCTTTCTTTTTTAGGCCATTGTCATCCTAATAAATTCATGAATAACTTTCTATCTGAAAATGTCAATAGTTTTAAGGAATAGAAGTAATTATCTTTAGCATTACTAATGTTTTCTATTATTCTGCATATGAAAATTAATAATAAATAAATTCCTTACATCTCCTTTGCATTTTCTGTAGTAATTCAAAGGTTGCTAAACTTTCACATACACTATAGTTGTTTCTCAGACAGCCAATCAGATTTTTAAACAGCTGTCTGTAAGAACGATCAGGCTTTTGACACACAACAGAGATTTTGATAAAAAAAGGATATCAACCTTCTCTCAACTTTTTATATATATAAGCCAGTCTTAAGCATCTTGGCCTGAAAGCTTGAAATATAAACATATTCATTTATTACTCACTGAGTTTTTAATTTAATAGCAACATGATTTAGACAAATGTTATTTTCTGTAGGAAAAACAGTTTGCTATTCTGCAAGGTTTCTTATGAAAATACATTTTAATCTCCTTGAATGAACTTCTATTTTTTTTCATTTATTACAAGATTATAGTCAGCTTCTGTAGTATTCTAATAAGGATAGGTTGCTTCCTACTCGATAATGAAATTAGTAAATAGACTTCTTAATATACTCCATGCTTTTTAAAATTATAATTATTAATTTTAAGGTTAAAAAATAAGATTTAAGACAATAAAATATAGTTTATTCCTCAAATTTTTTCTTGCTTTCTTTTTCTTCATCTTATATTTATAGGAAAAATTTTGTAATACCTTATTGATTAATTACTTTCAGGGGTATGGCAAAAAAAGGAATATTTATTACATTGTCTACACTTTTAAAAATGAATTTTAGCTAATATTATGAAATTAATATTTTCCTAATTTTAATAATGCATAATTTAAATTGAAATTTTAATAATACACTCCTTATTTAAAATCAAATTTTGATACTTAAATTTTATAATTCACATTGTTATTCAAATTATTGATTTTAGAAAGTTTTTATGAAATTTGTAATATAAAAATAATATTTATTATTTACAATCAGTAAGTTTTTAAAGTGTACCAGAAAGTAAATTTAATTTATTATTTAATGAATGTGTGTGCACACCTATTAACACAACTTCACTTTTTATTTATTTCATCATTAGTTAAATGATTTTAAAACAATAAATAAGCAGGAATTTTTAATTTGATTATTAATAATTACAAAAATATTAACTTTAATTATTATAACTACTGAAATTTAAATATCTTATACAATTTTAACTATTATTTATTTTAACAGAAACAGCACAATTTTATTTCAAATTTATAACTTAGATAGATTATATTTATTTTAAAACATAACTCATGTTTAATACAACAAAAACAGTATATTTTAACTTCTCTTAAAATTTAAATAATAAAATTTTTATTAATCATTATATAAAATTGACCATTGTTTACAACCATATGCAAAATAGAAAGACTACAATATATATAAAATTGAATATGTAAACATAATCAATTTAATAGACAATTATATATTTTAATGATATATTTATTTTCATCTACTTGACTTTCATTCAAAATTGAACCTTGTCAAGATGTTACATTAATTCAAAATAACATATGATTTACATATCACTTTAGTTCACCCACAATTGACCAACCTCAACCCTAAAAAAAAATTTTAAACTTTTATTTAATGCCCTTATCCTCCCAACTTTATTGAGCCTTGTACTAAATTCATACATTTCTCTTTATTTTCTTGTATATACATTGTCTTATACACTTTCCTTTCTTTATCATTTCTACAATATTTGAGCACTTCAATACTTTTTTCACTTTTCATAACATTCCCTGTTTTTAAACATTGGTAAAATGTTCCTGACTTAATATCTCTCTATTTATTGCTCTCCTTCCTTCTTTCTATCTTACTTTTTGCTCACTAACCTATACATATATTCCTTACACATACTTTTATAAACTATTCCTATTTTATCACTGCTATCATTTTGCTATTCTTTAGAAACATGGCATGTTATAAAATGTGAAGAAATTATTGAAGTAATCAAATATTCTAGGAAAAAAAAAAGGCAAGTGTATGAGACAATGTATTGTAATGGGATCTCCCTTTATGCTATAATTTTTTTAAACATTTGAAGTAAAGTTTGTACTAGAAATTTATGAATTTGGAACCAAAACTTTACCAGTTTCTTATTACTATTTTCTTTTGACAATTATAATTTAAGTTATTGGCTCTTAATTTATCATTAATTATTTTACTCAAGTAGAGGAGTAAATGTGATTAATATTTACATATTAGTCATATCCCTAATCAGACAAAGATTTTATAAAAATATTAAAACAACGGTCACTTTTCCAGACCAAGATAACTCTCTCTGGCTGCAAGAAATGTGCCAAATCTCATGGGGTATTTATAATGGGTTTAAACCCTATGGTGCGAGCCAATACATAAACTCAAACCCATGAAATGTCATTAACATGGGTCAAGTACTTGATCCCTGATTAGCAAATAAAAACATGAGATCGGCATCACAGAATATTTAAATAAAATTGTCTACTCATAATTAAATTGCGAGAGAGAGAGAGAAACATAAAATGACACTAATAATTTACAACACATTTAATAAATAATATAAAATAAATAATAATGAATAATATGAATACTTCTGAATGATATCTAAAGTTCTATTTAAGAGAAAATTTAAATGTTCAATACTGGTATTAAGAATTCAAAAATTCTATTAATGATGCCAATGAATATATTTACCTAGGCCTAAACACATTCTCTGGTTTTTCATATGGGTGATCACATCTGTCTTCTGATTGGGTCAGATTCATGGTAGGCATATATTTTAGTACAAGTAAAGCTTCTTCTTTGTTTCGCATTCTACAGTGTGGACTGTTTTCATTGAGTTGGCATGGCAGGTTCAAATATTTTGGCAAGTCAGACTAATATATATCATTGCACTGGCTAATGGCATACAAGAGTCAAATGAACGAAAAATGAATTAACACCCAGATTTTTGATTTAGTCACACATTTCTCTCTTGGCATGATTATTGAAAAGTGTTTTCATCATACTGGATTCATTGTCTTAGCTGCTTGTAGATTTTTTTCACTGCTGCTCTTTTTTTTTAACTGTTGTATAAAATTTTCTGAATAATCTTCTTGAACAATCTGAGCAGTCTGAATCCTCACATTTTTTTATTCTCTTATTTTTCCATTTTAATTACAAAATTAGTCCTATGTTGATTATTTAATCAGTCTGGAATTTTAATCTCCAGAACCTGATTAATCTTGTACAAATTGTTTCCATTAATTATAAACTTTTAATTAAATGTGATTTTAACCAAAACTACTTTTGAAAGAATTACATGTTAAAATAAAAATACATAAAAGAAAAGAAAGATAAGTTATAATTAATAATTTTTAACTTACTTCCCAATACTTTTTTTATTTTAACTTTTTTTTCTTCTAAACTATTAAATATTGACATATAACTGTAATTTTTCTATTTTATTTTTTAAAAAAAATACATAAATCATATATATACATACACTTATGCAATATGTATATATACACTTCATTACATTACACACACACACACCTAAATTGAGGATTTAAATGTGTCAATTCCTTTACTTAGGTATTGACCACTTATTAAATTCTTCATTTTTATTTACTTTACTTATTTTTCAAAGTGTTTGTCAGTTTTCCTTTCACTATTAAACAATAAATGATAATATCAAGAGAAGTAGACAATAAAGCATTAAACAATTCAACACACAGATCGATTTTGTGTTTATTAAACCACATTTTAATTTCTTGTGGAGATGGTGACTACAGCATGGCCCAATTTTGTGCTCAATAGATCATAAACATGAACTTTAAGGCTGTGAATGGCAGAATTACTGCTACAGCACATTCAACATACAAAAATATTTATTTTATTTAGTTACTGGGAATTTTTTGTTCCAGATTTCTTACTACATTGCCAGGTCTTTCTCTGCTGGTGCATCATCATCAATATTATTTAATCTTCACACCTACTCCCCTGTAGAACAAAGTCACCATAAGAAAACACTTAATCCAACCCCAAATCTGATCTGAAATGTATATCTCTGCCCAAATACTCTCACACATCTAAATCTTAATTTAACATTTTTTTTACATTTGATAATGATTTATTTTCATTATTACTTTTATCATTATTAGTTTTATATTTATTAATTTGACTTTTATTTATGTATTTTACCTTTTCCAAAAATATTTTAATTTTACATATTTATTTAAGTCATGCTTCATTGGTTTGTACAGACTTATGAGTTGGGTTTGTCACAACAATATGATAGATATAATTGAGGCATTTGTCTTTGGTTATAACTTGTTTGACATTTTTAAAAACTAAGTTCTTTAAGAATTTATTTTTATCATTTTTATTATTTACTTTTTTATTAAGACTAACTTTAATCATTTTATTAATTCAAAATCCCTGGCCATTATTTATTTGGACAAGCTGGTGAATCTGTCAGATTACACATCTAGTATTTATCTGGTGGTTCTTTAATATTTTTTTAATAAATAGCCACTTACACTGGGGGATTGTGAATCACTCCTTGGCCTTTCTTCTAGACTTCTATGAGGGATATCAAAATCACTCCTGGTTCTCTGAAAAAAAATTTGTTCTATTGGGGCTATTGGAATAATGTCTTTTTCAAAATCCACTCCCCAAATTTGTTCTGTGTCTATACCTTATGGCATTTATGGTCAGCTCTCTGGGTTAGGGTTTAAATTCCTATCTTTCATATCATATATGGGTCTGGTGCTGTCGAAACCACTCAATATGTTCACCAACAGTTCCACTGTTTTACTTTCAGTACCCATGAGGATTTACTTGATGATTTAAGATTTTTTTATGAACTATCCTTATAATTTGTTGTTCAGATAGTGGGTTTGTTGTTAAAGAGCACAATTTTGCAGCTTGCCTTTTGAAAAAGAAAATGAAAGGTTTACCAAGTCACCATTTTTTTTGTGACACTTGATGACAAATATTTTCCTGATAATCTTCACTCCACTAACTAGCTAATAGAGCTTTTTAACATTCAGAAAAAGTGACAGGTTTATAATATAGAGAATCCCTCCAAGCTTGAGACTCCCTTGTAAATGGCTGCACACTATTGTGATCATCGCCTCATTACTTAACTGATTTAAAATAAAAAATCACTCCAAGATATTTAAATGTTTCATAGAAGCTTCACCCATGTGGCTAGAAAATAACCAAATTTTTAAAAACTGATTTGCAATCACCAGATTATTTATAACATACATGTTCACATTTGCATTCAGCTAGTCAGGCTTTTTTATTTCTGTCAGCATTTTTTTTTCATCTGATATCTCTCTGCTTGCCTGCAATCTTTTCTAAAATTTATTTTATTTATTTTAAAGTTAAATTATTAATTTCGACTTTGATCTCATCAATTACTTTGCTATTTTCTATCTTTTTTTTTGCTACAGCCTTTTGCACTAGCCCTATACATATTTTCTACTTTAGTTTTTTCTATTGTTTGGTAAACCACCTCAAGTTGATTCTCAACATGCATCTTATTTTTGTTTATCTCTCTCATAATTTCCGCCTTCATTTTATCATAATTCAGTCTGATTTGATTTTTTAATTATTTAAGCACTTAGGATTGCTCTTCTAATTTCCTGTTCATCTCATAATACTGATTTCTTTTTAGCTCTTTAACTATTTCTTTAGTCTGTTTTTAAGCTTTTCAGCCATTTCTCTACACTGGTTTTTGATCTCTTCAGCTATTCTTTTATTTTCTTCAGCTGCTTCTCTTTGTTTTTCAAGCATGCTGGTTATTAGTGCTATGATGGGTCTCTTTTCTTGTTCATGATTTTTTTCCTTTCTACTTTGCTGTTTCTTGCTAAGAACATTTTCTACTTTCTTATTCTCAGTTTTTAGTTTGCTGTTCCTCACTGGGAACATTTTATATTTCCATATTCTGAGCCTCCATTTTCACTTTTTCTTGTAATTATTTACGATTTTTAGACAACTTTTTATATAATATCTTTTTGCTTTTAATACCATCTTTTATTCACAAACAGTAGTTTACTAATTTATTTACTTAATGATTTTAATTTAATTGCTTTACTACTTTATTCTTTTTTTAAATTTATAATTAAATATGAGTATTCACTTGATTTTCCCCACTACATTCCCCCTAAAACCATTTGCCTGCAGATTTCTAACTTTTTTCATTGCCTACCCACCCATATTTATTTATATCTACTACATATCTATATTTTACTTTCTTTATCACAAAGTACAATATTTTAATAAAAATAATCCCACTTATCTTTCTTTTGCCTATAAAACTATTATTAATGCTCTCTGTTTTCTCTCATTTCTTATAAATTCATTTACTTTAATTAATTATTATATATATATATTAAATTTATGTGAGCAGATTATATATATAACACTTTTTTTTTTAGAAATTTGAATGAATGTTCGAACTCTCTTGGACGATATTTGTAACAGGACCCCCCTTTTTGTTGTTATTTTTTTAAACATTTGAAGTAAAGTTTGTACTTGAAATTTGTGAGTTTGAAACAAAAAACTTTACTGGTTTTTAATTACTATTTTCTTTTGATAGTTATAATTTAAGTTATTAGCTCTTAATTTATCGTTAATTATTTTGCTTTGCAACCCTGTTACTGAAGCAGAGGACTAAATATTAATCATACCCCTGATCAGACCAAGATTTAATAAAAATATTAAAACAATGGTCACTTTTCCAGACAGAGATATCTCTCTCTGGCTGCAAGAAATGTGCCACATCTCATGAAATATTTATAATGGGTTTAAACCCTAGGAGGTCATCCAATACTTAAACTGGAACCCATGAAATGTCATTAACATGTTTCAAGTGCTTGACTTCTGACTAGCAAATAAAAACCTGAGATTGCCATCACAGAATATTTAAATAAAATTGTCTATTTATTCGTACTTAAATTGAGAAATAAATGTAAAATGGCACTAATAATTTACAACACATTTATTAAATAATATAACTAAATATTTGAAAACCAAGCACTCTTCACAAAACTGGGAGCTTACTTGTAAGTTTAGAGGATTTGAACTCAGATTTTTAGCACCCTTCAACTATCCACACTATCTCATACAACTGATACACATGACCACACACATGTAGAAAAGATTAATAATCACCAATATACGTATTTCATGCTAAACCAGCTTTCATCAGTTGGTCCAGACTATCATCTCTCACACTGTAATATATAATCAATGCTCAGTTTATATTAAGATAGCAAATCTTCATACTTTAATGAATAGGCTTCAATCCACTGCAACCTCCAACTTATCAGCCATCCATATCATTGAAAATCTGATGGTGAAAACTCAAATCCCATGCTGATGCTAATATTATTGCCATGCCCATGTTGACCTGAAGTCACTCTGACCCCTCATGTATAGGACAGTATCCATTAAATACATATAAGAGGGATGGACAGAATATAAGATTGATATGTAAATATTTGAAAACCAGGCACTTTTCACAAACCTCGGAGCTTAATTGTAAGTATAGAGGATTTGAACTCAGATTTTCAAGCATCCGTCAACTATCCACACTATCTCATACAACTGATACACATGACCACACACATGTAGAAAAGATTAATAATCACCAACATATGTATTTCATGCTAAACCAGCACTTATCAGTCGGTCCAGACTATCATCTCTCACACTGTAATATATAATCAATGCTCAGTTTATATTAAGATAGCAAATCTTCATACTTTAATGAATAGGCTTCAATCCACTGCAACCTCCAACTTATCAGCCATCCATATCATTGAAAATCTGATGGTGAAAACTCAAATCCCATGCTGATGCTAATATTATTGCCATGCCCATGTTGACCTGAAGTCACTCTGACCCCTCATGTATAGGACAGTATCCATTAAATACATATAAGAGGGATGGACAGAATATAAGATTGATATGTAAATATTTGAAAACCAGGCACTTTTCACAAACCTCGGAGCTTAATTGTAAGTATAGAGGATTTGAACTCAGATTTTCAAGCATCCGTCAACTATCCACACTATCTCATACAACTGATACACATGACCACACACATGTAGAAAAGATTAATAATCACCAACATATATATTTCATGCTAAACCAGCACTCATCAGTCGGTCCAGACTATCATCTCTCACACATATATATAATCAATGCTCAGTTTATATTAAGCTCCCAGGTTTGTGAAGAGTGCCTGGTTTTCAAATATTTACATATCAAGCTTGTATCCTGTCCATCCCTCTTATATGTATTTAATGGATACTGTCCTATACATGAGGGGTCAGAGTGACTTCAGGTCAACATGGGCATGGCAATAATATTAGCATCAGCATGGGATTTGAGTTTTCACCATCAGATTTTCAATGATATGGATGGCTGAAAAGTTGGAGGTTGCAGTGGATTGAAGACTGTCCATTAAAGTATGAAGATTTGCTATCTTAATATAAACTGAGCATTGATTATATATATATATATATATATGTGTGTGTGTGTGAGATGATAGTCTGGACCAACTGACGAGTGATGGTTTAGCATGAAATATGTATATTGGTGATTATTAATTTTTTTTCTACATGTGTGTAGTCATGTGTATCAGTTGTATGAGATAGTGTGGATAGTTTAAGGGTGCTTGAAAATCTGAGTTCAAATCCTCTATACTTAAATAATATAACATAAATAATAATGAATATTCAAAAACATAAAATAAAATATGAATACCTCTGAATGATATTCTATTTAAGAGAAAATTTAAAAGTTCAATACTGGTATTAAGAATTCAAAAATTCTATTAATGAGGTCAATGAATAAATTTACCTAGGTCAAAATACAGTCTCTAGTTTTTCATATGGGTGATCACTCTTGTCTCCTGATCTGGTCAGATTCGTGGTAGGCATATATTTGAGTAAAAGTGAAGCTTCTTATTTGTTTCATGTCCTATGGTGTAGGATGTTTCCATTGAGTTGGTGTGGCAGATTCAAACATCGGCAAAAGGCAAATCAGAATAATATACCATTGCATCTGGCTAATGGCACACAGAACTCGAGCAATGAAAAAGTTAATGTACATTCAGCTTTTGGATCTAGCCACACATTTCTCTATTGGCATAATTGTAGAAAGATGGTTTCATTATGGTGGACTTCATTATTTTAACTGCTTGTAGATTTTGTTCATCGCTGTTGATTGATCTTGATTAACTCTGTGGTCAACTATCTTATTTAGTTATTATTTTTTAAACTGATTTGTATAAAATTTTCTGAATAATCTTCATGAACAATCTGAGTAGTCTGAATGCTCACAATTAAATAAATAGTCTGAATCATTCGAAAAATCTGAATGAATCCATTTGATCTTTTTTTTTAATTCCTACATTTTTTTATTCTCTTATTTTTACATTTTAATTACACAGAAATTATTTCTATATTGTTTATTTAATTAGTATGGAATTTTAATCTCCAGAACCTGATTAATCTTGTACAAATTGTTTTCATTACTTATAAACTTTTAATTAAACGTGATTTTAACCAAAAAACTTTTGAAAGAATTACATGTTAAAATAAAAATGCATAAAAAAAAAGAAAGATAAGTTATAATTAATAATTTTTAACCTACTTCCCAATACTTTTTTTTTATTTTAACTTTTCTTTTTTTTTTTCTAAACTATTAAATATTGATATATAATTGTTTTTTATTTTATTTAAAAAGAAACATAAATCATGTCGCTCGTATATATATACACACACATAATGTATATATATACACATCTATACAGGATATACAGGGAAAAAATGAGAAATATATGAAGTTAGAACAAGGCTCAATAAAGTTGTTGTTTTAAAATGAAATTTATTAAACATAGTAACAGCAATATACAGTTAAACTTTATAAAAAAATTACATAGCATTCAGAATGAAACTTGTTATAGCTAAAAGAAAAAAAAAAGGCTGGATAAAGTTGGGAGGAAAATGGGCACTAAATAAAAATTGGAAAATATAAAAACATTTTTACGATTAAAGTAGAGGGTGTGCTAAGATGATATGTAAATCATGTGATATTTTGAATTAATGCAACATTTTGACAGCGTTCAATTTTGAATGAAAGTCGATTAGATGAAAATAAATATTAGATTAAAGTATATAGTTGTCTATTAAATTGATTATGTTTACATATTCAATTCAGTGAGAAAGCATATAAGAAAGACAACAACAATAATAATAACAATAACAACAATAATAATGGTTTTAAAAGGAATAACCATCAAGTTATATATATATATGTTGTTAACTTTTGAAAAATTGTAATTCAATTAAATTATAAGTGCTAGGAATATTTAGTTAAGAATAACTTTCAAGTTTGTTATAATATTATGCTAAGTCAATAAATATTCATATCATTATAATTTAATTGAATTACAATATTAGATGGTGGAAATAGTCATTTAGATAAACATAACCAGAATCACATCACTACAGACCTTCAGGAAAATGTGAAATATTTTTTGTTTTGATAACCATGATAATGATATTAACATGTTGAAAGAATAATTGATTTTTCAAACAATTTTATGCTTTATATATATATATGTTGTGCCCTTTTTATTGGTACACCCATCATAAAACAAATTGGAAATAAATTCTAAGATGCATAGTTTTACATTTTATAAAGTCAAAATATTTACTTATTAACCTTTCCATAGTTTTTTTTTTTTCAAAAAAGAGGCCCAAATTGTACATTTTTACAATTACAGATATATGCATATATGCTATCATGTAACTCAAAATATATGAAAAAGAAATGCTAATTTTATTTATTGAATTATAAATATATATAAATCAAAATTTTTGGATGATATACATTCTAAAATGTAAATTATATTTTATATAAAAAAAAATCATATTTATATATATTTTTGTCCAAAAAACCCGATGGATATAATAAGAGGTGAAAAATGAATATATATATATGCTATCACATGACTCAAAATATATGAAAAAGAAATGCTGTTTATTTTATTTATTGAAAATACATTATTATAAAAATATATATAAATCAAGTTTTGATTCACATACTTTCTAAAATCTAAAATATTTTGTAAAAAAATATAATAGATATTCAAAAATTTATAGATAAGTAAACATAACGTGATGTTAAAATTTTTCAAGACAAAACAACGTTGTATATTTTCAAAATCTACATTATTTTCATAGAAATATTTTTTAAAAAAGAAAAATAAATCATAAATAATTATTATAACTTACCAATTGAAAGAATAATGCAAATTATTAAAAAAAATTGAAAATTATTTTGCAGATAGCAAAGATGAATGTTTTTCTCTAATATAAAAAGAGTGCATGTGGGGTTACATATTACCATCCACGGAATAATGAATAAATCATTAATTATAACTGCCATCTATGTGAAACTTTACAAACTAATACCTGAATCATATATGCGTGTGCTAAAATCGAAAAAACGAAAATATATGGACAAATCTGCTAACAGTTGTAAAAGGAAATATTGCATTGAGTACTAATGCCACAGGTGGCGCTTTGTCCACGAATTCGCGTCCAGTTCCTGTGAAGAGTTAACACCTCAAAAGCACTTATACTGGATTAACTCATTTTGATTGTTTGCTATTAACAGCTTCTTCAACCAACATTTTAAAGCACTTGTATATACTATTAAACTATGAAAAATAACAGTCATTTTAGTTATCATAAGGTTTGAACTTGGTCTTACTTAATTTAAATTAGTATAAATGTTACTAATCCTGGATAAAAAATTATTTTCAAAAGTATATAAAAGATACAATATTAAATAACAACATTAATATTTGATAAGTAATCATTTGATAATATTTGAAATTATAGCAAACTTCAAATCTAATCTTATAATTGAAAATATGCATTATATAGATGGATAATCATGTCTGTGTGCATCTGCAATTATAAAGGAATGTCTATTTCTGTTGAAATCTTAATTTATGTTCCAAAAATTAATAATTAATATATATATGTTATGAATATTGGTGATTAAAAGCTCATAAAATTAATTTTGGACCTAGTCTGTATAAATATAAAATCAAAATGATTTAAATTGTAGTTGTATTAAGTTCATGAAAGTTATTATTTTTTATTACTAGTAAATATTTTAAATATATAATATTTGTTTTAAAAATAGTTAAATACATGTAACTGCAAATAAAAGAATTGACCAATGGGATAACATAATTTGGAATAAATTAACAGTTCAGCAGATTATGGTTTTTAAAAAGAAAATTAACTGGAGGGAAAAGTAAGATATCCCCCCCCCCAAAAAAAAAGTTACAGACGGAAGAAAAAATTATTTTAGATTTATTATTATTATTTTGTAAAAAAAAAATTATTGTGATCTACTTAAGAATTTAAAACTATATATTATAACATTTTAGTTAAAATGCAGAAGTAAAAGAAAGTTAAGTCTCTATGGTAAACTCAGCAATTTTATAGTTTTCAGAAAGTATCTTGGAATCATTATATGCAAAAAATATTAGAATGAAAGGAAAAAGTTGTACATTTATGCCAAATGTTGTAAAGTAAAAAATGAACTTGAGGAAAACACCACAAGTGTTACTTTAATACATAATTTAATTAATAAGCAAGATTAAATATTTATGTATCATGGCTATTATAATACTACTTAGGGTTGGTATTGAGCTAGCTATTTAAATAAAACAAGGCTGCTATGAACCTTTAGTTTTTGTTTTACTTAGCCAAGATTGGAACTTCAGGCCATGATGCCAAATTAAGTACTCATTATAATGTAAGAATCTTATGGGTAAAGACAATTGAATGTATCATTAAATATTAATCAACTTTTTCACATAAATGTGTTAAAGTTTTTTTTATTTATAAAATTAATAATGGAAAATCATAATCTGGAATTTAACTATTAATAATAATTGTTATAAATTAATAATAAATAGCATAATAATTGGAAAAAAATAAGTAGATTGAAGTATTATAATTACTATGTATGTGTGAATTTGAAAAGACATCTATGAACAAGCTTTTTTGTAAATACACACAAGCAAAAAAATATGATACACTTTTATGTCTTTAAATTAATGGGGATATCTTTTATAGTGGTTATATACAATGTATTGCTGTATTTGTGTTTGTCTGGATTAGCAAGTTAATTTAAATAAGAAATAAAAACAATATAAACAACAGCAAAATCAGTTAATATTGAAGTAATGTTCTTTCTTTTTAATATAGTGATACAAATTAGTTGTGATGGGGAAAAAAAATGTTATTAAATTTTAAAACAAAATTAGGGTTAAATTCGACAGGTATTCACTTTTTTTTAACCAAGTTAATAAATTTAAATATTCATAAATTTAAATTAGTAAATACTCAATAAAAAATGTTTTAACTATACTATTTTTATAAATGTAAGATTGAAAAACATTCTATCAAATAAATACTTTTTAATTAATTTGATTTTTTTGAGTATGTAATTTTTTATTTTTCTAAAAAGAAAACTATAAAAATAATCTCATAAAATGGTGTCAATCTATTTTTTCTTATCACCATATATATATATTAATGATGTACTGCATATAGCTCGTTGTGTGATATACAATATATATATATATATAATTGCCATATTATATTTATTTGATAAAATTATTATTTGGAAAAAATAACTTATAACTTATTCACAATGAAGTGTTATATATTATATATCACTTATTTTATCAAAATCTATAATAACTTATGGTACATATGAAAATGGCCCTTATTCCCAGGAGGCTGTAAAGTCACCAACCAAGGTAGCGGTTGGTGGCCGAAGGCGGAGGGTGCTAAGAATCCCCTGATTGCGGACCCAGGCTGCCATTTGATGACGACTTTTATTTAGGTACTTACAACTGCAGATCACTTTCAAGTGAAGGAAGATTGCAAGAATTAGAAGAAGAACTGTCTTATATTAAATGGGACATTATTGGACTTTGTGAAGTTAGAAGAAAAGGAGAAGAAACAATTGATTTAAAAAGTGGACATATACTCTATTATAAAGGCACACATATTGGAAATACAAGTGGAATAGGAATAATTATAAATAAAAGTGGAAGAACAATATTGTGGAGATTGATGGTGTATCGGACAGAGTGGCAAGATTAGTTATACAACTTAATAGCAGATACCAAATGCAGATAATTCAGGTTTATACCCCAACAAGTTCTCATAGTGATGAAGTAGTAGAAGATTTTTATATGGATGTACAAAAGGCTTTTGATCAGAGTAAACAACATTTTAAAATTGTTATGGGAGACTTTAATGCTAGAATTGGTAGACAAATGAAAGATGAAATTGCTGTAGGTAATTTTGGATATGGTAATAGAAATGTGAGAGGACATAGACTTGTGGAGTTTGCAGAAAAAGAAAAACTTTATATTATGAATTCATTTTTTGAGAAAAATGTTAAAAGGAAATGGACATGGAAGCATCCAAATGAAGGTACAGCAGAATTGGATTATATTTTGACTAACAGAAAATACATATTTCAAGATTGTAATGTTCTTAATAAATTTAACACAGGAAGTGATCATCGATTAGTAAGGTGTAAGTTACGTGTTAATGTAAAACTAGAGAGACAAAAATTATTAAGAAAAACAATATTTACAGTTGATATTCCTAATCTTCAGAAACATTCTAATGAATTTAAATTAGAGATTACAAATAGGTTTCAAATGTTAGGAGATTTTGAACATGATTCAGATTTGAATGAAATTAATATGAAAATAACTGATACACTTTTAAAAACTGCAACAAACATAGCTGGTAGAAAAAAGCAGCAATTGACTAATAAAATTTCTACTGAGACTAGAGAATTTATGAAGAAAAGAAGGAATATGAAGATATACAAAAATGATGTATTAAAAAGAATTGAATATCTCGAATTTTGTAAAATGGTACGGAAAAGAGTTGAAAATGATATAAGAAAGTATAACTGTGAAATAGCAAGGAAAGCTGTAGAAGAAAATAAAAGTCTCAAAAATGTTAAACAACATTTTGGTATTGGTAGGAAATTTATATATGCAATAAGAAAAAAAGATGGAATTATTACTAAAAAGAGAGATGACATCATGAAATTGGTAGAAGACTTTTATCAAGAATTATATAGTAATAAAGAACAAGTACCTCCTATATCTATTACATCTTCTGAATTGCCCAGAAATTTTAAATGAAGAAGTGAGACATGCAATTAAGTGTATGAAGAAAGGAAAGGCTCCAGGAAATGATGGAATTATAATTGATATATTAAAAGAAGCAGGTGAAGAAATAGAAACAATTTTAGCAAAGTTATATACCAAATGTCTAAATGATAAAGATGTACCGGAAGATTGGAAGAATGCAGTAATAATATTAATATTAAAAAAAGGTGATAAAGAAGATATTAGAAATTACAGACCTATCAGCCTTTTATCAGTTTTATATAAAATTTTTACCAAGATAATTACAACTCATCTACAGAGAACTTTGGATTTCCACCAACTAAGAGAACAAGCTGGATTTAAAAGTGGTTTTAGTACAATAGATCATATCCAGGTATTGAGAGAAGTCATAGAAAGGACAAACAAATATGAGTTGTCATTATGTTTTGGATTTGTAGATTATGAAAAGGCATTTGATTCTATACACATTTCTTCAGTGATTAAAGCATTGGATCATCAAGGTATAGATCCAGGATATTGTCATATTTTAAAGAATATTTATAAAAATGCAACAGCAACAATTAGATTACATAATGATACTGGAAAAATCAACATTGAGAAAGGTGTAAGACAAGGTGACTCCATATCTCAAAAACTCTTTACAGCAGTGCTGCAAGAAGTATTTTGTGGATTAAAATGGGAAACTAAAGGAGTGAAAGTAAATGGAGAGTATTTAAGTCATTTAGATTTCACAGATGATGTAGTTGTTTTTGCAAATAATGCTTCAGAGCTGCAGGAAATGTTG
>JAQFVV010006754.1:225050-382584 GCA_028023455.1 Epiperipatus broadwayi
AGGAGTTAGCAGATGGAAGTAGAAAAGTAGGACTAAAGATAAATGTTAAAAAGACTAAAGTAATGTTTAATCGATTTGCTCAAAATATGAAAATAAAGATTGATTATGAAGAATTAGAAGAAGTTAACAGTTACAAATACCTTGGTCAGATTATTAATACAGATGGAAACATAATGGAGGAAATTAATCATAGAATTAAACTTGGTTGGAGTGCTTTTGGTAGAAATAACTTGATACTAAATGGAAATATGCCTATGTGTTTGAAAAGGATGGTTTTTAACAAATGTGTTTTACCAGTTCTTACTTATGGATCTGAGACTTGGACACTTAATAGAAGAACAATACAGAGACTTCAGACCACTCAAAGGAGTATGGAGAGATGTATGTTGGCAGTAACAAGAAGAGATCGAAAATGCAATGTATGGGTAAGACAACAAACAGGTGTTACTGACCTTATTGAAAAAATTAAAAGATTGAAATGGAGTTGGGCTGGACATATTGATAGAAGAGATGATAATAGATGGACAATTAAAATTTTAAACTGGATTCCAAGAGATTGTAAAGGACCCAGAAAGAGACCACATGTGAGATGGATGGATGAAATAAGAAAATGTGCAGGGGTGTTGTGGAGAAAAGAAGCTAAAGATCGGAGAAGATGGATTAAACTTGGAGAGACCTTCATCCTGCAGTGGATTGATAATGGTTGATGATGATGATGGTGACATATGAAAATAATAGCAAAATAGAAGAATTTAAATGTAATTACAATTACGATCTTGGTTTTTATATCATTAATAAACAGAAGTTAAACCTTAGCTAATCTAAATAGCCATAAATTATTGGTTAGTAAATGTGTATCTTGCTATTCTAGTTAAGAGTAAACTAAGATATAAATAAAGCTTTATTACTTGATATTAAAGTGAGCTGTCAAGGGTTGGTGGCTGAATGGTTAGCACACCTGCCTTACAATCAGTTGTTCAGGGATTCAATCCTACGCTTTGACACATTAAAAAAAAGTGAGCAGTAACTTTTCTTTTTTTATATATAAAATACAAAATTTTATTCAGAAATTTGGTTACAATATATGATAATAGTTAAACATAGGATATATTACATGATAATCAGGGGGATGAAAGCTCAATATTGATATCTTGTTTGACACTAGCTAAAAGGACTAATAAGAAGCATATCAGCAAGGAACGAGTCCAGAATAATATCTTGCTGATATAGATGACCATGCTTGCATGTCTCCTATAGTTCAGTGATAAGTCTAATCCTTTGTCCATGCTCCACATGACCAAGTCGACCCTTTATATTGGAGGTTACTTCCATAACAACTCAGGATCTGGGCAATAATCATGCAGAGCAAGATGAGTTATCACAAAGGGATGCAGGCCATTCAGCCTCAAATTACTCTCCAGGGAAGGAGATTTCTATTCAGGAGTGAAAGGGACCAGCTTTGGGGGCCAGATCAATAACCTCCACATAGAGTCATACATGTAAGAGGGGGCCAAGTAACTTTTCTTCTTCTTTACTGGTAGAAAAATATGCAAGAAGTATTTTCTGGGTCTGAACTATTTAAAGACTATTTGATCAGTATGTACATTTTTTGAAACCATAAACAAAAATATGTAGGGAGAGATGGTATAAGTAATATAATATATCATGAAACATATTTAGAGTAGTATTTAAACAACATTGCTAAAGTATAAGTGATAAGAATCATATATTATCCTTCATTTGTTGATTGAATAAAGGATTATCTAATAAATGTTTATAGAGAAAACAAAAGAATCAAATATCTTAATTCTTTGTGTGTCCATGAGAAATTTGAGAACAGGACACACTACCACAGAAATTGATAATAGGATTTAACAATCTAGAGTTTGATATTCTACCAATACATTAAACCACCACATTTTGAGTAATTGTTTATAAAACTATGTTAACTGTTTAATTCTTTTTATATATGTATATTTAACTATGATTATAAAACCAAGCAATATGTAATCATGATATTTAAATAGGAAATGAGGCTTAGGATTCCTAGTGTGAATATTCTAATATGTTAACGCTCCAGTGCATTTGATAATTTATGGTTGCCTATGAAATGCATGTATCCTGAAAATGTTCAGGCTGCTATCTTTTCCACTGATTAACAACTTATGATGCTGTAGGGTTTAATTCAGAAATGCTTGGAATTGATTTGAATGATTTTACATAAATATTATTGAAATGAAGATTTTCATGTTAAAAGATGTAGTAGTAAAATTTTTCAACAATGACCATATAAATTTTAAACCTTAAAACATCACTATCTTCCATGCTTGCTTGTAACTGTTGATAAAATAGACAAAACTCTCTCTATACAGTAGTGCCACCCTAAGCAAAACAGAGTAATCAATGTTATGAGCAAGCATGGAAGATAGTGATCATGTGATGTTTTAAGGTTTAATACCAATCCTGCCTTATAGGAAGATGGTGGCTATGGTTGTAAAAGAGCCAAAGACACCAGAATGTATGAGTGCTGAACTGAGTTCAGACCCATATGACTATATAAGCTACTGAGCTTAGATTAAAAATATCTGTGTGCTTTCAATTTTATTCTCATAGTTTTGTAGCTGTGTAGAGTTAAAAGGTGGCTGCTGGAGGGTTGCATTAGATCCTAAGATCTAGGTGCAGTGCTCTCAGATCCAAGGCTTCTCATTGATGAAGGCCATAAGCCAAAAACTAGTTTGGGGATATTGGATGAGTAGGCCCTAGATAGGGATTTTATGCCCAAGCCTTCTGGCATCCATTGATTATTACTTGGTCTTGCTTAGAGTGGCACTACTGTATGGAGAGAGTTTTGCCTATTTTAACCATATAAATTACTGATGAAACAAAATATCACTCATTATCTCCAGTAATTATTCATATCTTGAGTAGTTATCACATACTTTTTTCCATAAATCAATCTTTTATCTAAATGTAATAATCATCCATCAAAGAATATTTAGAGAGAGAATAAATTTTTTGATGACTATATTGTACTAATAAACTTAATGTAACAGCCACACAATCATCTATATAGAAAAATTTCTTTACACAAATAATTAAAAAAAAAAAAACATCAACTAATTTTAAATCCAACCAACCAGTTCTCACCATCTAATGTTTGATCCTACTTTTTTTAATTATTAATTTTATTTTCATTAGACAAAAAGCATAATATTTTACTACTTCTATTACTTTCTATAATTTCATGTGTTTTATTTCTTTCTATAATTCTTAGCTAATTTTTATACGTCGTTCTAATTTTTTATAAAATCAGATAACATTTTTTTATAAAATCAGATAACATCTTTAACCAAAGGCAAATGTTATTTTACTAAAATGTTGATAATTATATACACCTGGTTTTCTTTTTGCATAGTGGATTTGTTCCCTAAAATTATGTGTAATATAAATTTGTTAAAAAATATATTATATATATGGAAAATAAGGAGATTGGTTCTGGACCTAAGAAATTTATAAAAATAATTAAATAAATCGTATGAAATTTTTTTTTAGAATGTTACATTTTTGTGTGCTGCCAAACAAATTTCATTTGAAAAATTAAAAAAACTTGAAAGTGATAACACAATAAAACACTTATTGGTTTCTCTACACAAGCCATCTAAAACTTTAAAGTTCAAACCATATCATCATTTACATGTTATAATTTTAAAAAAAATTGAAATAAAGATTATTAATGTAATTTATTTGAATTTATTACTTTTATTTCATTTAACATATTATTATTTTTTTTTTAAATTTAACAACTAACTCATTTGAAAAGAAAATGTGTAGGCCTCTGGAACGGTATATTTATCAAAAATATGGGTGGCATCTTGTTTGCCCATAAAGCAGAAAAGTACCCAAGATTATATTCAATGTCATTGTCCAACAACAAATGCATGTCATTGTCCGACAACAAATGCATACATTTGTGCGTAATTGGAATACCACTGCTATCACTAAAACTCCAAAACTTGCAATGTATAACCTAACATCTATTGATTTTTGACAAATTTAATAAAAGTAAATTTAAAAATAATAATCAATTAAATTTTAACAAAATTAAACTTTTTTAACATCAGTACTTTAA
Organism: Epiperipatus broadwayi; assembly: GCA_028023455.1. Lineage (NCBI taxonomy): Eukaryota > Metazoa > Onychophora > Udeonychophora > Euonychophora > Peripatidae > Epiperipatus > Epiperipatus broadwayi. Next base: position 229,180 of record JAQFVV010006754.1, read on the forward strand.
AGTTGTAATTATAAATTTATTAAACACACATTGATTGCGTAAGTAATATTTACTGAGGTTATAACCTCGATAATATGCATATAAAATGCGATAGTAGGGACCTCTACAGGTGTTTTAACCACAAGCTTACACTATGGAAGAAAAGAGGGGAACCCATCAGTACCAACAATTTTTTTTTAAAAAACCAAATGTCAAAATGCAGACAAAACATCAATACTAAAAAAGTGCTTCCATTTCAAAACAAAATGACAAAAAACTGCAATGCACATAAACAAATTTCTACATTTGTAGGAATATTTCTGAAAAATGGATTTTTGTTTTTAAAATAATAAGAAATAAAGAGATGAAACTTTTTTTTAAAAAAAAAAGGATGAAAATAACAATTTTTTTTTTTTTTTTTAGTTTTGTGACATAATCATGACAAACTCAACCTCAGAAACATATATGTAAATAAATACTGAATTAAAACATTTACAATCTTCTAAAAATAACAATAAATTATTTTATATTATTTACATGAAATTATTTCGAGAATATAAAATGATTTTTTAAAGCTTTCCACACAATAATATTCAATTCTTAATCGAAATCATGAATATGTCACAGCAGCTCTAATCCCAAAGTACTGCTGTTTTTTTGTGTTTTTTTTACCAGCCATGTTCTTTTAAAGCAACTCATGTAGAAAGAGAAAAAAAGATTTTAAACTAAAGTTATTTCAAAATCGTGCAAAAAAAAAAATAATGTAAAAAGGAAATTAGGTGTATTTTAATTTTCTACATTTGTTTCCAAAAACTTCCATAAATAATTATAATTAATCATGAATAATAAATGTTATTATTTTTGTGTATTTATTTAAACTGTAATTCTGTTGAATATTCATTTGTAGGTACAACAATATGTTTCAGAATCAAAGTATCAAATAAATTATTAATATTATAAATCTTAAGTTATAAAAAAATACGTAAACAAACAATTTATTTTAAGTAGATCTTATAAAATGTGAAAAAAAAAATAATGCCCCAATAAAGCAGGTTATGATTAAAGACAGAAGTCTCCCCTATTCAGTGATACAAATATAAAAATCTTAATTGTAATAAAATAATAGAATTAAATTATAATATCAACATTGAAAGTAATTATATAATATAAATCAATGATAAAAAATCATGATACATCGTTTAATATGCTATGTATCAAATTAAACAGTCATTAAATATTTATATTATAAAAGGTGACAAAAGCACTCCCATAGACCATATTAATGATTATAAATGGTAAACAAAATACAAATTTTAGGGATATATGCTATTTAGATTTATTCCTTGATGAGATTAAAATGTCATTGTTTTAAATAAGTAAGATGTACACTGATAAAGTTAATACAAACTTTAAATATCTCTGAAGGATCTCTGCATCAAGAAATAGTGAAATAGAAAGCTTTACTTAATAGTTAATCATGAATCTCTGAATTATTGATCACTCTTATTTTACAAGTAATCTAAAAATAATAAGATCTCACTTTATCAATGAATATGGACTTGTTATAAATCAGCTACTCCAAAGAGAATTTTTATAACAAATTAAAACCTAAAAAAATATCCACATTTTAGTTGACTAGGTCTCAAATAAAATCCTCATTAATCAAACTGATATTTTACTAATGCACCATAAGACTTTCCCAAATAATCCATATAGATATATACTCTTCAGTTTTATTAATGTAATAAAAGATATTGTAATTTAATTTAAATGACTACCTGATAGATCTTAAACCCTATGTGTAAATTAGAAAAAGTAATATATTATTTTATAGCTTAAAAGTAAACCTATTCTAAACCATAACTGTGGGAAATAGTTGAAAGATTGGTTATGTATTAAATGAGTGATCTCATTTGTTGCAAATGCTTCTGGTGGAGACATTGTTAGCGATTTTTTTTTAATTATAAATTTATTACAATTTAACACACACACACACACACATATATATATATGCTCACACTTAACATATAATTAGCTATAAAGATTAATGTTTGATTTTACTTTCACAATTATAGTTTAATAGTTAAATATTTTTAGCAAAAAATTATATTGGTTTTTCATAAATACATTCAACTGCTATTAACTTTCACATTATTTTCACCAGTTGAATGTATATTAAAAACTTAAATATTTTTTTTTCTTTCTAAAAATATATAACAAATTAGATGATGAAAAATAGTCTAACATTAAATTACAATAATAATAATTAAAAGCTCATTATATAACATAATTAAGTTTTAATCAATTTATAACTATATTACACAGTATACATAAATATACGCTCTGTATATTTCTGTGATTGAAAAAATGGGTAAATGTTTGGTCTCAGTTATAAACGTTGGTTTATATATTCGATTATAATTTCTTTTCCAATATCACCCTTTTCTTTTTGCTTTTGTTGATATTTTGCTAGCAGAATTCTTCATTCCTTTTTTATTTTATCTTGGTATCTCCCCTTTTCCATTCAACGATTAAGACCCTGTTAAAATGTTGGAAGAATAAAACTTAAATAAAAGTACCGAAAAAAACGTGAAATTGGTCAGCACGTTATTTAAGACAGAAAAGAGAAAGTAAATAATTATAAAACAATTGATATTTAAATTACATTTTGTTTATTTAAACTATTTACTAATATATTAAATTACAATATTACAAGATATTATATGTAATTAAAATACTCTACACTAAACTCTACAAAATTCAATGTTTATATAAAAACAAATAACTAAATATTAGTTTGTGCCATTCAATGGCGTAAACTGCCGTAAACCTGCCATAACTAATATTCAGTTATTTATTTTATATAGATATATTGAATTTTGTAGAGTTTATTCTAGAGTATTTTAACTATTATATGTATTTTGTATGATTTTGAAGATATTACATACGAATATATTATTAGAAATTTGATTTAATATAAATTCCGTTTTGAAAATAATTGTGTTGACCTATTTTAGACATCCTTAGTGAGGAATAGAATAATAAAATTATACACCATTTTAAGTTTATTTTGTTTACAACATATTTTGTCAAATTACATTTGACTCAAAGTTTTTGTAATAAAGTAGATTATATATTTTAAAGATTAAAAATATAAAAGGTAATGTAATTAAATTATTGTTTTGATCTTTGTAAATGTTTGATAAGTTTTTTGGTGGTCATGGAGAGCATACATAATAAAACAGATATACATAAATCTTGAAAAAAATGATTGATATGTTTATAAATATAGAAAACAATAATTAAAATTTGAAAGAATGAAACTAGAAATGCAGCAGTGCTGAAAAAATTTAAGAGAAAAAGATTATTCATTAGAAGAATTAATTAGCAGAAAATTAATTGAATTAAATCTGCATTTATTCCCAATAGAATTACATACAAAGAAAGAAAGTTTTATAAAATACTGATGAGTAAAAAAAATTAAATAGAAAAATAAGTTGATAGTTCCTAATAAAAAAAATAGGGGTGTATACAAAATAATAGCAATACTAATGATATTTATTAATTTAGTGTTAAATTCTACACATACAGCAAACAACTACAACATCCTTTCTTGACTCGTTAACTTTGCAAAAGTATTTTACTTTTCAGATCTCAGGAAGTCTCCATAAAATTATATTTACAAAAGCCATTGTTTATTAGAGAGTTCAGTAAATACCTACATATATTAGTATAAATTGATTATTTGGTAAATCTGCTTATTTTGGAAACATTTTATTTTAAAAAAAAAAAAATTGATTATGCTGCTTACACAAATCATCATCTAATACAGGTGGGTACATATCACTTTAACATTCCTTCCCAATTGATTTTCTTATTTTATTCAATATGTTCTAAAAATTGTATCTCAAATGTCTATTTTACAAGATATTAAAACATTACCTTAAGTATCCGAAAAAAAAATTTCTGCTTAATATTAAAAAACATTTTTAATCAATTTTTATTTAAAAAAAAAAAGTAATTCAACTTAAATTATTTTAAGAACTCTACTGAAAGTAATGGACTTTTATTAATTAAAATTATTTTGTCAATCCATAAAGTTAAGTCACATGGTCAATATGTAGTGAATCACCCTCTATTTGACATTATCTTTTTTATCTGTCTGCCATCTTGTTTGGTAAAAGTTAAGAAAGCTTTGTATTTCATGAGATGGAGATTGGTCTATCTAGATACACAATCTAATATTAATCAAGTGTCATATAATTATCTGCCAATGATTTTACATCCCAAGATTCAGTTACAATGCTATTTAAATGTCTCATCTTTAAAAGTATTATAAAATATATTATTTGATGAATCATTCACTCATATTAGCTTCAGATTTCTTTATGGTATTTTTCTGATTACAATATTTAGCAAGAAGACTCATAGATTGTTGTTTGGCACAATTTGTAAATATGTGGATCAAGTGAAGAAACTTATTTAGATATTTTTGATTATTGTCATTTTTTTTAATGACTTTAAGTTTAAATTTAATCCTCTCCAATAGCACATTGAACAAGTTTTTTAACATGAATATTTTTGATTGGTTACAAAATGATAATGAGAGTTTTGTTATCATTGCTAAGATTTATATAATTATTATGCTATATTGCATTTTCCCAAAACAATTGTTATTATTCTATTCTGCAGCTCCGTGAATATTGGATGAAGCAATATTACAAGCTTAAAATCTTGACAAAAAGTTAAGATTTATAATGTGGCCACAGGCTTTATTTAAATCAAAAGATCCAATAATAAATAAGTGAAATTTGGTTTTTTGATTGATATAGACATGTAGTAAGTACTTATAACTGTGAATCATCAAAAACAATAATAAAAAATTAACAAAATACATCAATTACTTTATTAAATGTGACATGTTGTAAAGATAGCTTACATTCTAATCTTTGTCACTCTCACCACCATTTGTAACTTTAGTTAAGAGCCAACAAAATATGTTTTCACTTATAAAGTAATTAAATTCACACCTATATACCTACAAATGCAACAAACATGTATTTTTAACTATATTGAGGAAGTATCAAAATAAATCAATTTGACTTATCTATTAGAAAGATGAAAACCCCAATTAAAAAAAAAATCATACTAATATATATGTATGCAAGCAATGATGTTAATATCAGTGTAATATATATCATTTTAAAATACTTGAACTAAGTAAGCATGGTAATGACCTAATGTCAAATCATCATTAGGTAACCAAATACGGAAGATGAAACACATAACTCTACTATACAATTTTATTTTGCTTATAATTAATGTAATTCATGCAACAATAGAGTTCACACCCCAATAGAAACAGGAAATAAGATGTTAGTATACTGGACAATGGACGAAGAGGGCAGTATAAAAACAAACAATTCATTTCCATCATCTTTCTACTATTGTAAAATAAGGCATAAGCTCTATAATAAAACATTGGAAAATCAAATGTTTGAATCTTAAAGAGAATGGATAGTTTATTCAAACACTTCAAATTATTTGCTGGATTATTGTAAAGCAAATTGCAATGAACTGTTACCGATAATTAATTAAAAACAATTCTAAAAAATTCAAGCATTTGGGTGAACTGATAGGGTTGATTTTAAATAGATATTTAAAATAAAAAAGGATTGTGCTATTCATCAAATGCGAATAAGAAAACAAATTGGAACATCATCAGAGTGTTTATATATATTAACAATGGAATAATTCTGTTCTTATAAAAATCATTTAACAAACAAACATTGAATTAATAAAATTTTAATTTTTTATGTGCTGAAAACAATGTTCTCTGGATAATTCAATAGTGTTGTAGGGCTAAATGTTGTCAGCCCTGATCATAGGAAGCATGATGGTTCAATGCTCAGTGTGTAATGCCTACCGAAACATCGAAAACTTCATCTACAGCATCCAGATGGATAGAAAAAGAAGAAAAAACAATGAGAAATGGAGAGGACTCTCCATGAAGATTCCATTATCTACTGTAACAACCTGACTGGAACAATGGTAGACTGTATTTATCAGAGACATTAGTTACCTAATTCACAAACCTCATGCCAGTTATCATGAAGAAGTATTAATTTGTTGTGTGATTTTTTTTTTTGAGTTTATGTGTACATTGGCAGAATTCTGTATATATATATATTGTATTTCACTTCCATATTTGGGAACCGAAAGTTCTGTAACTTTCAAGGGTCCATTGTAGCCAAAATCAAGAAAACATGGTGAAGAAGGTTGTTAGGTTAAATAATTTTTTTTTGGTTTATTAAATAAAGTTTAGGTAACCTCCCACCATAGTGACAGGATATGGAGTATAATACTATCAGAATCCCTACTACAATATGGAATAAAAATAAGATTTTATTTATGACTATTCCATATTAAAGAACATACACTTGCTATAGGATAGAGTTTATATTGTTTATTTTTTTTGATGACTAACCGTTGCTCATATTTGTTTATTCATTATGAATGATTAACATTCTTGCATAAATCGTCTTTTCTATTAAACTTTTACATAGTTAAAGGGGTCTTCCAAAGAGAGAAAACCACAACAGTTGGAATTAAACAAAGAAGCTACTGAATATGTCTTTGTATATTTTTGTTAAAAACTAGTTTGCTTCATAATTAATGGCATATTAAATTAATGTTTTTGTTTTCTTTTTTTTTGTTACTTTTACTTACTTTGTATATAATGAGAATCTATTCATGTATGCCTATCATGGGAAGGGTTGGTGTAATTAATATATTTAATTGTTTATATCATAGGGATGCATACTTGACACATACATATGTATATAATCATTTTTTTGTCAAAGAGTTTTTCACTTTTTTATCTCATTTGTAAATAAACATTGTCAATTTGAATCTCATTAAATGATCTCTAGTTTATCAAAGTCATTTCTCCACCCACTCATCAATTGATCACTATACACATGTGCACACACATACACATCTTGTACATTATAATACACTAATAAGATTAAATGAGCCTTCTACTCAATTTAAAACCCATGTAAACATATTGTAATTTCTATCTAATGTAAATTCAACACTGAAGAGCACCATTCTCCCCAGATTCAAATTCTGAGGCATGTGTGAAATCCAAAGAGGGGTGAGTTATGGATTAATTAGCCTAAATTGTGTTTCAATTTAATGTGTAAACCAAGAGCTAGCTCATTGGAAGTAAACATGATCATTGGTTAGTTACTTCATCATGTCATTTTTGACATCCTAACTGAAGACCCTAGGTCCGACCATAGTTAGATGTGTTCTTCCTCTTCTGATGGAAAACCTGGACCATCACAATTTTAAATTTATGACTTTGAAATATATTAACTTTTTGTATTATGTTTCAATTTATTAAACACATTTTTAAGAAGTAAAATATTGTATCATTCGTTGTTTGAGAGATTAATTCATGTTTGTAGAGCCGTTAGCAAGTTTATCACAAATATTTCATTCAATTAACCAAAGCAAATATTAAAAATTAAATATTTTTCAGCTATGAAACAATCAATAAATCTTTTGAGTGAGCTATATTACTACCATGTTGATTCACAGAGCAGCAAGATAATCAATATGGTGCTAAAAACTGGTATTGATAATTAAAATTGCAACAAGAAAGTAGCTATTCCAGCAAAACCTCTAAAATATAATTAACAATATATATACACTTTAATAATTGTATGATGTAGCAAAATAAGTAAAAAAAATAAAAATGAGAAAAATGTTAAAAGACAAACTGATTATATCAACAAAAAAAATAATAGATTCTCTAAAAAGCATTTACTTATCTTTATATGATAAAGTTCTCTTACTAAATTCTCTTATTTTCAGCAGAATTAATTATTATTTACCGATTTTAAACCCTACTAAAAAATTTACTTCGCAAATTATCTCATTGTGCTCTGGCCTCCTTTGGAAAAAAAAAAGTTGTCTGTATCAGTATACGTAAAATGCAAAATCCAAAAATACTTAATGGCCTAGGTTTACATTTAATTAATACACTATTAATTAAAAATAAAGTTAATTTATTCTACTACATCAAGATTGAATTTAATTACCAAAACATTATTGACACAATCATTCCCACAGATACGCCTCCCCCGAATATTAAAAAAAATTGGCTACAACTTCTCATCTCACTTATTGATAAACAAATGGATTTAAATGAAATTCTTTTTAATAATAAGCACACATATTAGGACACGTTTAAAATGATAAATCCTCAGCTGATATGCCCTCCTAGTTATCTTGAAGTGACTAATATCAATCTTTTTAATAAAATGAGAAAATGGTATTTAATGCCTAAATATATTGATTTTATCATTAAAATAAATCTATCTTCACTTCCTACCAATGATTTCCTTGTTTCAAATAGAGGATTTAAAAGGATTGATTCCTTATGTATTTTGTGTAAAAAAGATAGTGAAACATTTGATCATATTCTTGTTTCTTGCTCGGGACTAAGAGAAGCAAAATATGTAATTCAAAATTATTTCAATAATCACAATCCAGAACTCTTTGATATCATTCATAATATTAAAATGGGTAATTTCTGCACTATCAGAAGATGCATATTTATTAACCACATAATATGGTTACTTAGATGTCATATAGTTATAACCAATTCTCCATTGGACTCACAACTTTTTATTAGAGATACATTTAATTCTATTCGAAAAAAAGATAAGCTTCTTGCACCCAAAGAAATCTACCTATCCACATGGACTGGTTCTTAGTACAAGAAATTCAGGAAGTTATTAGTAAAAATGTAAATTTATACTAGATTTTTTTTGTTGTCTAGAGAAATTCATTTGTAACACTTTATATAAAATAAAGTCTATATTCTTTAAAAAAAATAAAAATAAAAATCTTTAAAAATAAATCATTTGAAATTAAATGTAATGCTAATAATAAAACCAAAAATTGTACATTATGTTAAAACCCTCTAGAAAATAGTCGCAATACAACTATTGTTAGAAAACTTAATTTATAATATATTTTATCTAATGACCTAGCTCCTCACTGATGACAGCCATAGCTCAAAACCAGTCTGGGGATGGGGACCTTCGTAGATAAAGGCTTCAGGTATTTTCTCTTGTAGCATTTATCATAAAAAATAAAATAAATAAGCTTGTTTAGAACTATTAGCAGGCTCTTTATATATTAAAACTTAATTTAATAAATTATAAAATAGTCTTTACTGCTATACAATTTCAATACTTTAAATCGAAAAGCTACTAATTACAAATATCATAGATATGTTAATCAATGACAAATTTGTAACAAAAAGCATGCCATTTTTGAAAACACTTTGCAGGTTTATTTTTTATTTTTCTGCAAAATCAATTTGTAGCACACATTGATATCAATCTAATTGTTGACCAATTTTTATTTGATTTGTTATTATAGATTACTTAGAAAGATGTAGTAAATATTGTCATTGCTATAGAGTTTAAAGAATGACTTTCCACGAAAAATCATATAAAATAGTGTAAAACAGATGAATCACTTATAATATCATTAATTAATAAACAGGTTTGTTAAGTATTACAAAATAAACTCTCCTATAAAGAATTTTAATAAAAGCCATATAATTTGGTTGAATGTTTTGATTTCTTACAATGATCTATTATTGATAAATTTCTATATTGTCTAATATAATGCAAATTCTTGTAGTATTCAGAGAACCTATAATACCAATTGATTAAATATTAAGTAGCACTACAATTAAAAAAAGAAACCAAAATGTTTGAGAATATATAAATCATCTTTACTGATGAATTGATTAAGCCTGATGATAAATATTTATTTTGAATACTAAAAATTGGACCAAAACATTTGCAAAAACAAAACAAACCAATATTGATTACACTATGAAAAAGATTCAGCCATTCCAACATGTTAGTTATAAATAGAAATACCAGGACTAACTTAGTTCTGCATTTATTGATTTATGGATATCCTAATTTCATGGCTGAAGTAATGGGGGAAGACATGACTATTATTACTCTTAAACCTTTTGGTAAATATCTGAGAACACACTGATTATTCATGGATGAAAGGTTACTTTCTCATTAAGATATTTCAAATATTTTCTTGAACGTTCAAATTACATATGAAATATATATTACAAACTGGGTAAGTTTTAATAGCTTTACAAATCATTTAACTTTTTTCTGGAAGGGAAGGGGCTAAACTATAGGGAAAATGCAGATTTATATGAATTAAAATTACAAAACCATGACTTTGTCACTGTGTCATATATTAATGATAATCTAAAGAGATTCACAATTTACATAAAATAGTGTTTAATAATACATTGCATTATATAAAAAGGTACAACCATGTTTATATTGTACAAATCATTGATGTTATCACAATTTTTAATTCATTTTACTCTGTAAATACAATTTATCCAAACCATTTCAAACACTTTTTAGCAAAACTTTTTATTTGTACATATATATACACCTACGTTTTGACTGACCTGCAGTCTTCTTCAGAGCAAGTTTATTTTGATCTAGTGTTTGAAGTGGTTTGGATAAATTGTAGTTATAGGATATTACAGCAAAAATAAAGAATTTTGATAATATTTATCATTTTACTCTGGTTATGATGTCTATCTATTTTTAATAAAAAATGTCTATTATTCAAAATAACACAGACTATCAAGAAGTCTGAAATTTGACATTTTTGTTGTATCTTTAACATCATTATAAACATTTTGGCTTATATTTCATTATCTAAGAGCTGTTTTTTTTTTTTTTATAAATTACATAGTATTGTATAGAAAATCTCATGCATTATCTCACATTCTATGTGAGTATTTATAAGTTTTATATATGCTTCTTTGCTGAAAAAGAAAACTTTTTACATGATATATCTATAAACAAGAGATTTTCACATTGTGTATATGTTTCTATTTAACTGTGTAAAGAGGTTTAGTGTTGTTTTAATTTAGCTTTTTGAATTATATTTTATTACCACAAAAGTCTTTACCGAAAATTTCTTCCATATGAATTGTATTCAATATATATATATATATATATATATATATATATATATATATTGAATACATATTCATATGGAATATATATATATATATATAAGATTTAAATATTATGGAAATTCCAGATACAGAAGATATATGTTGGCTATATCTCTTACCTATAACTCATTTAGACTTATATAATTGTTATGAAATAACTGAGAAAAATTAGACATTTAAAAAAATATTATTTAGTTTTGAAAAGATATTTAAATATAGACTTCTAATAACATTTTTGATCAAAGGATGATGTAACAAACTAATGGATGTAATCAGAGATTTGTTAGTATGCTGAAGTTTTAAATTGAATAGTTTTCTTTTTACTTACTGTAGGCTTAACTTCAGATTTCCATAGTTTGATTTAAGGTTTGGGTATCATAACGAAATGTAAGCTGTTATTATTCTTTTTAACAATGAAGGTTCTATAATTTCAGGTATATTAATTAAAAAATAAAATCCTACACATTTATTATTAAAATTTATTATAAAATTCTAGCTCCTCACTGAGGTAAGCTATAAGCTTGTAACCAATTGGTCTGGGTATAAGAGTTTTTGGATAGAGATTTTAAATATTTTATCTTACCGCACTTATCAATTAAGAGCTTGTTTGAGCTAATGGTATGCTCTCTGTATTACATTTTTGTAAATACAAGCTTATAAAAGCAATGTCACATTATATATGATTTGCTTTATTGACATTTATTATTATTTATTTATTTTTCCTCAGTATTGTGTAAACTTTTATATTTTTAATTGACAATATACCTGAATTATTTTTTAATATTGTAAATTCAGTAGTGAATTTTTGCAAAACTGTATTTACCTATCAATGTAAAAATAATTTATACACTTCATTAAAAGAACTTTCAATAACAGAATCCAAATGATTGCTTTTATTAAAAAGTTTTTTTTTAAACTTAGATTTCCTGATTATCATTTTTTTTTATTCCAAGAAAATTTTCTATATCACTTATAATTTCTTTTTGATATTAAAATTAAATTTTTCATTATATAAAAATATTTAAAAATATAAATGAAACAACTTTTAATAAATGAATTGCCATCAATTTTTATAAAGAGTATCTTGAATTAGCTTAAATAGGAAAATTTAACTAGAGAATAGTGATATGATATGGTAAAAAGTAAAGTTAATATAACAAAAGTTAATATAACAAAATGTTTCTTCTTATATAGTGCAGCTTTCTTTATCAAACAGTAGTTTATCTGAAGTATATAAAGTTGTAATTATAAATTTATTAAACACACATTGATTACTTAAGTAATATTTACTGAGGCTGTAACCTCGAAAATATGTGTGTAAAATGTGATAGTAGGGACCTCTACAGGTGTTTAACCACAAGCTTACATGGTTAAACACCTGTAGAGGTCCCTACTATCGCATTTTACATGCATATTTTCAAGGTTACAGCCTTACACTTGTGGTTAAACACCTGTAGAGGTCCCTACTATCGCATTTTACACACATATTTTTGAGGTTACAGCCTCAGTAAATATTACTGAAGTATATAAGAAAATGAGATAATACCCAACATTTTACTAATTGATGACTTGCATGAGACATACATATTTATGGATTTTGATTGAAGTTAATCCATATATTTATTTCAAGTCTTAAATTTTTCAGTGTAACAACTCTATTCAGTCAATTTTGCCAAATAATGAAAGTTTTATAATTAATATTATTGCTAATCCAAATATCGAATGAATCACTGAGACAGAGAATAATGTGACAGAAAAATATTTTCTTACAACCATCTAATAAGAATTAAAAAAATCTATTAACACTTCAAAAGGGTTTGACGCTTATTTGTGTCGTCGACTTTACGTCGCTCGAAATCTGTCATTTTTTGAGCTATGGAGATCCTTATATGCTTGTTGTAAAGCTTAGCAAAAGTCCTGTAAGATGCTGCCCTCTCTTGAATTATTTTAAAAGTAAAAAATCAATATTAGGGGTGTTTTTATTCTAACAAAAGAAGAAGACCAACACTGATTGGCTGGGCTATCCTGTCACAATACCTTCTCAATGCTGATTGGCTGATGATGATTTGGTCAAAAAGAAACCGCCAAGAAATATTTTTCACCGCTGAAAATGAAAATGTATGTTTTAGAGCATTTTTTTTATTATTTTTCATACCATATTTCAAATTATTTTCATAAAATCTGCTGAAAATATAATTATTTTACAAAAGTAGTAAGGTTTTATTAAAAAATTGTATACTTTACACAATCGTAAATTGAAAAATAAATCAACATTAGCAACAATTTTGACATCCTGTCAAAAGTTTAGATTACACGAAGCTGTTTATTTGAGTTTAAAACAAAGATCAATGTTTTAAAATATTTTTTCTGGCATTTATTTAAATATTATAATGTATTTTGGTTAAAATATGTTGAAAATATAATTATTTTTAGAAAAACTGCTAAGATTTTACTAAAAAGTTCTTCACTTTTTCATAACGTAAATCTGGGAGGGACAAAAATGATGTTTGCATTGCTTGTAGTTTGCTACAATCTTTTCTTTGATTTTTCCGCTTTTGAATATTTCTATAAAATACAAATAAAAATATATTTTTGAAATAACTTTCGTTTACTTTTCTAACATTACAAATAATTAATATACTTTTTGAAAATGAAATTAAAATTAATATATATTAAAAGATGAAAATATTTCTATCAAAGAGTTTGTCACTTGACCAATTAAAACCAATTAAAAGTTTCAGAGTTTCACTTCACTTGTTCAATAATAGAAATGATCCATAAAAGAGTTAAAATATATAAAAATACTGGTTTTCCCCATCTTAAAATATAAAAATAAAATATTTTGTATAAACTGTGCATTTAATAGATTTTTATTATAAACCCAATTTTAAAACTTCACAGTTCTCCATAGATGTACCCTTAGTCAAAAATTTTGATTCAATGTATTAATTTTACTTTAGCATATTTCATATTGCTATATCCATGTGATTTTTATATTAATGATGTAACCCATCTTGTTTTACCCATTAATTTTATGTTTGAACCAATTACTGGTTAACATTCTTTATGTATAGAAATTTTTATACTTGAATTTACACATCTATACTCATAACCTTGACATCATAATACTTCAAATAAATACATTAATAAATATTATTAATTATTCATTAAACTGGAGGAAGTTTAAAATATAAAAAATATTGTAAATATTGTTATTAATTTTAGATTAGTTATTAATGTCTTTTATTTAAAATAAAAATATTCAGTTCTTGTTTAACTTTGAATTATGTTCAAACAGACATGTATATAGCAAAACAACAACAACAACAACTGGTCAGCATTCATTCACTCAATACCAAAAGTTATTGAATTGTGTACTATAAAAGTTTTTAATATTTTAAATACAAGTATATTTTATATACATGGAGATTTTGGAATTAAGTAGATAGTTATATTTAAGTACTGTATCTGTAAAAATAAAAGAAAATTGTAATAAAATATATATCTTAAAAATATTACTTCTGATATATATCATTAAGGTAACACTGTGCAAAATATCATGATCGATAATTAAATGCTCCCATTTTTTTAAATGTTTATAAATTTGGTAATCAAAATTCAAGAGATTGTTACAATTGGACATGGTAAACTTTTTGTTACAAAAAAGGTGTATGATACACCATATATATCTATAACAATAAAAATAATAAATATAACAGTAATAAACTATTATAAACAGTCCTTCAATCTGCAGAAGTACTTTCGATTTATTCCTTTGCCTGCCTCAACTGCATTTCAATTCCTATAACAAAATGGAAGCAAATGTCATCAACTCAAATCTTTTTTAATCCCAAATGTTAATGTTAGCAGCTTGTCTGTTAATTAAATTCATTTTATTCCTATTTATTAAAATTGCCTGCAGATTGAAAAACTGTTTATAATACTTTATTACTGTTATATTTATTATTTTTATTATTATTACAATAGTTTTCTTTTAATTAATGGACATTTTATTTGTGTGCATATATATAAACATATTTTTTTAAAAAATATGCAGATAATGTCAATAAAAATAATGCTATATATTATGAATCATCATCAAATAATCTTGCAAAAAAAATCTTGATTTAGTATTGGGTACAGTCTTTCTCTCTTTCTCACCCAAAAAAATATATTTAAGCATTAATGTTTTATAATTTGATTTTAACTACCAATTTCAAAACAAACAACATTATTAAGACATGAAAAATTTTACTTTCTAATTACAATCATTTGAAAAACGTTTTGTTTTAATGAAATATTAAGGAATTTGGTATAGAAAAATCTTTAAATTCTATAAGAGTGATTGGTTGATCATATTAAATACTCATATTTAAATTAGGGATTAAGAAGTCATAAAGTATTTGCCAAATCATCATCATAATTTTTAAATAGTATTGTCTGTGTGACTTGTAAAAATTAAAGTATTGTCATCTTGAAGGATGATAATAATACCTTATATCAATATTTGTAACATGGAATGCATCATGATTACCAACAATTTATAAAGACATTCTATGTAATATGTTCCAGCCAAATAATGATTATCTACTTAAATTATAATAGTTTCATCACCTTGATTCATATTTTGAAAAAGAAATTTAAGTTGATGAATTGTTCTTGAAAACGATGACCTTACATCATTCCAGTAGTCGTAGAAATTTCAAATTAAAATTTATTAAACTTCTGTATAGCATAATGATTTTGCGATGGTAGTTCTAGCAGTAAAATTCATATCATTGTTTGGATGACTCATGATATGCACCAGAAATTTTATGGTATATACTTGTTGAACATAGAAACTCATTCAATGAATTTTGATTGGTAAATAGGTAGAAAGGGGTGGAGGACTTAATTACTTACCATACCATTTTGTCAATTAGTTAAATATATTATAATCAATACTTAAAGAATTGTTTTATTAAAAATTAAGTATATATATATATATTTGATTATATAGTATTTATAATGCACAATTCAACATACTCCAACCTTTGATATAATAAGGAAGCCAATAACCATATGTATGATAAACATCACTATGATGTATTTGTTACTAAAGCTGCTTATTTTCTTTTACTACATTTCTTCACAATGCTTGATGATTTCATTAAAATAAACAACTGATTCTGAATACCTTTGATTCTAGAATATTTTTTCTCATTTAAAATAAATCTAGTTATAACTATAACAACGTCAATGTTGAAATATTGAGTAGTTTACCATATTTGAATATATCAATACTACAACCAATCATACATCACTTGCAAATGTTTTTTTTCTTCTTTACCTTCAGTTTCTTTATATGATTTTATAACTGAATATGAATAAAAAGCAACATTGTTTATTAATAAATCACATGGCCCTATCTCTTATTAATGTTTCATTTTCTCCACATTTGATTTTTTATATATTTAAAAAAAAGTAGTAATAAAAATCTTTTTGAAAGCTTTAAATGTAATATATTGCAATTTCATCATCATCATCAATCATTATCAATCCACTACAGGATGAAGGTCTCTCCAAGTTCAATCCTCCTCTGATCTTTAGCTTCTCTTCTCCATATCACCACTGCACATTTTCTTATTTCATCCATCCATCTCACATGTGGTCTCTTTCTGAGTCTTTTACAATCTCTTGGAATCCAGTTTAAAATTTCATCTTTTCTAGCAATGTGTCCAACCTAACTCCACTTCAGTCTTTTAATTTTTCCAATGAAGTCAGTAACACCTGTTTGTTCTCTTACCCATATAGTGCGTTTTCGATTGCAATTTAAGACATAATAAATAATTTTAGACAGACAAACGTTGAAAAAACAAATAAAACAACAATAATACAAATTACAGCATTGGTCATATGTTGCTTCTATAAATCTATATTTAGCATTCTTTTGGGGACAAATTTATGAAACTGGCATTATTTTTAGACCACACATTTCTTATTTTTTAAGATTTTTGCATGAAATAAAAAATATTGCTCATGTAGAATTTACTAATTTTGAATTATATAATGTCAAATAATAGAGCTAATATAATGAGTGTTCCATTATATTTTCTCCAACCAATGCAACTATGTGCGTTTGGGAAAATAATGTTAAAAATCAGACGTTAAAAAAGATGGCCTATTCTTTTGACAGAAAATTAATGATGAACCTCATACATGTTATAGTCTGTAAACATTTTGTTAAGAGCTTATGGTATTATAATATAAAATATCACTGTTGTTGATTAACTTGTTTTCTAATTGTTTAACATCTATTATCAATAAACTTTTTGTAGTGTCAATTTGTTTTCTAACATGACAATTGCAAACATAAGTTCTATATAAAAGGCTTGAAAACTAAAGATTGAAGAATAATGTACCATTTTAGTTCTAAATTACCACATGACGATCTATGTTATGACCCCACTTTTTTTATTTTGCAAGCATACATTTATTTGTTTTTTTTTTAAATAAAATTGAAGATGAAAAAAAAATATTGCTGTAGATAAATAATTGGATTAGTTTCCAATACACAATTTGCATTTGCATTTTCCTAATCAATTTATGCACGATTGATTTTATTTTACTTACTGCAGCATGGTTTCTTCCCATCATTGATGTTTGTAAAGCATTCCACTTATTTATATATTTTAAAAAAAGTGATTGAGAGATAATTACAAATTTATTGTATAATTTTAATATTTTATATTATCGAAACAACTATTTACAATTATGCAAAGAATTACTTATAAAGAGTATTATTTTTTTAGAAATATAACATTTGTTATTTATGATCATACAATGATTGCCTTCCAACAAGCGATGAGCAAATTTTTCAGGTTTTTAACTTTCACATTCAAAAACTCACTGCTGTAGAAAAAAAATATTTGGGGTAATTGTGAAAATTGGACAAATTGGTGCATATGTATTAGAGAGATTATAAAGTAAAAACATTAAGCTTGGACATTCGAAAGCCATATTTTTAAAGGTCTTAATGACCTGAAGTTAAACACATGCCTAATAAATAGTCCAATTAATTTCAAACATTCTCCGATTGATTTCTAGTTATTTTTTTTTGCACAGCAGCCAGAATACTGAAATCATATCTCTCATATTTTATTTCTAATTATGATGATGCAAACAGAGTTTTAATGAATATAAACATAATTTTTCCCCATATGTCATAGCATCGGCCAGGAGGCGAACCCGCAACAACCGTCTGCAAGCAACTGCTTGCTTGCAAGACTGCTGCGCTGATCTGTCAGCTAACAATGCTTGACAACATAAATTTCTTTACATTTAAAATACCACTATTCCATCAGAATTGCTCTATATATAAATATATGCATACATTTACATATGAGATAAAACAATTCCCAGTAGTATGCTCATTTATTGTCCATATTGTTGCAATGCCTCCATACTGTTTTATCACTGAAACTTAAAATTTATGATTAATGTAAAAATATCCATGTTCTATTTATTTTTATGGTCACACTATAATAATGATAAAATCACTGTACAATCCTTAGTTTATTTTCCTAATATACACACAATGTGAAATTAATGTCTAGGATCAAACAATTAATTTTTTTCAATTTGTAAATAATCTTAGGACATTTCTTTTAGATAGATAACTCATAAGCAACCCAGTTATCTAACCATTAATGGCCAATAAATGGACATCTAAATATTAATTAAAAGACATGTGGTCATTGTTAACGTAGGTTAATTTGACGAATATCAATGTGGCAAATATAAAAAATAAAAAATGAATGTAATGTGATTATACTTCAGCATTATGAAAATAATTATGTTATTTCTTTAGATTTTGAACTCATGGGTATCTTTATATTTTTATAGATATATATTAATTATTATAAGTTATTAAAGATTCAATATAGTATAATATACCGTATTTAATTAAAAAAAATTTTTTTTTAATATTGTTGCAAAAATATAAGTAATTACTTGGAATTAATGCACTTGAAGTGACCAAATTTGCAATAAAACTGTCGTTGTTTATCCACTTTGAAATAGATCAACAAGTAAAATATAATATTTGAATCTGAAAACCAAAATTTTCTATCTAGGTATACAAGTTGCCCTTAATCATTGGTGCACATTACTTTGATGTAAACATTGATTTTCTGATTTAAAAATATCTGGAATAGATCAAGAAAAATTAAACATTATACATCTATTAGAATGAAGATTTTCATTAAAAAACATCTAAAATATATATTATCCTAATTTGTGCAATTAACAGTACCATTGTGCAGACATTTTGGTTAGATTATATATGCCATTTTCTAAAAAAATGTTTAGAAGAATTGAACTCAAGGGAATCTATCTAATAAAAAAATGAATATTTTCTAAAATATGACAATGTAGTGATAATAGATGAATCTGCTATAAAATTGACAGTTGTTTTGATTAATGAGATTTATTGTTTTTGAAGTGAGGGGTAATACAAACATATCATGTTTGTGATACAGACTGGTTTCTTAAAAGTCTCAACAGTTTCTCTGATATAGACAATATTGCAAGTTTTTTGGTATGTTGTAACATAAAAACAACATATACAACTAATAAAAAAAATATATTCCATTCAATTTGATAGGGTTCAAACCATTTTACAGCTAAAGAAGTTTATATGACCTTATGAGAGCATTAATCCTTTCTTATGTGAATCCGAGAATCAAGAATAGGAGAGATAAATATGCTAATACCATAATCCAGTGATCATGCCTCATCTTATTGCGATCACTATCCATTGTTTGCAACATAGATATTTAACAAACACTAGGACTCTATTCAGATGTGGAACTCATCATCAAAGAAAATTCAGAGAAAACATTCTTAAATTTCTAACAACAAATAAAATAATAACTTTTCATTTGGAATGTTTTAAAAATCTATTATTTGAAATACCAGATGATTTTGTATCAAATTATTTATCTAGTGTCATCTCCTACATTTTTATTTTAAAAATATATATTCTGTTTTTTTTTTTTTAGGAAAAAGCATTCCTTATTCAGTTGATGGTAGTTATGATCAGCCTGAAACATCTAACAAATAACAGTTATAAGCAAGAATAAGAAATGGTGATCATGTGATGTTTATTGGCTTAAAACTAATCCTGCCTAATAGTATAGTGGTGGCTATGGTTATTAAAGAACCAAACCCACAGTACTGTACTGAGTTGAGACCTATATGACTCTAGGTGCATTACTCTCAGATCAAAGGCTTCTCACTGATGAATGCCACAATCCAGAAACTAGTCTAGAGATATTCGATGAGTAGGCACTAGATGGGAATTTTATGCACAAGCCTTCTGGCATCCATTGATTACTCTAGCTTGCAGTGAGTGGCAATAGGTATAGTGAGTTTTGCCTGTTTAAGCACTAAAAAGTACTTTGCTAAATGATAAATGAGTAATCTACTCATCAGTTTGCATCTCTCAGATTTTTCTTTAAGTACCTGATAATATATGAAGAGAGAGAAGAATTTTCCAGAGCAATTTATACTATTTCTCAGTGAGTTTTTCACTATGATTTTCCAGAGTGATCTATTGATATAAATTCTGTATCGATGTTAGAGAATTATTTTTAATATTATTTCCTTTTCCATTAATGCAACAGTTGCTAGTCATGGTTAAAAACATGTCGATTTCATGCCGCTTCTGACTGTCCAAATTCCGTCACTTTTAATGGTACCATTATGGTTTTACCATCGTTTGAAAAATTAGAAAAAGTTTCATAAGATGCTGCCCTCTCTCGAATTATTTTACAAGTAAAAAATCAATAAAATGCTATTCAAAACTTTAACAAAAGAAGTGGGCAGACCCTCCTGGACCCTCCTTGAATCTTATTGGCTATTGCATTTTGGCAACAAAGAAAATGGCTATAAATCACTGAAAAGTTACAATTTGTTTTTTTTTAATTTTGAAAAATATTTTTTGACAAATTATAAATTATTTTGATAAAATATGCTGAAAATAAAATTATTTTAAAAAAATAGTTAAGATTTTAACAAAAATTATTTACTTTTTCTGCAACGTAAAACTGTCAAACAAATCATGTCGTCATGAAAACATTTTGGTTGGTTTGTACGATTTTGTTTTACATCCACCACTCGTAAATATTTCTACAATTATAAAAAGAAATTTATTTTTGAAGAAAGTTTCGTTCACTTTCATAATCTGACAAATTATTAATATACTTTTACAAATGAAACTAAACTGAATATAATATTAAAAGATGAATATATTTTAATGATTAAATTTTTATTTTGACACTTGAGTTTTTCAAGTGGCCAATTAAAAGTTTAAACTTTTACCTATCTCAGCCAATAAAAAAATAAGCAACAAAGCATTTAATTGAGTGGTTCTATGATTTACAAGTAATTCCTTAAAAAAAACTTTAACAAATAAAATAATATTAATTAATCTATAGCACAAATAGTAACAATAAGTAAAATCAAAAGAAATTTTCATTAATACATGATTCACATTATAAATACAAATATCATGTTTTTTTTAATATTCTCTGTGACTTGAATACATTTGTTGAATATTGTAACAACACATGTGATTGTTTAAAATATAAAGTTGATTATAATGTACAATAAAAATTATTTAAATAAATAATCAGACTTTTATAAATGTTGAACTCTTTTTCACTGCTGTATAAATGGATATATGAGTAAAAGAGTCTCAATAACAATATATTGAGAAATCAGAGGGCAATTTTATTAATTTCAAAGTATACTCTTATAATTAAGTAAAATATTTTTAAAATACCATATAAGTTTACACAAAATGAATATGAATATTTCATACAATGAACTTCCAAAGATATGCATTTAATATTCTAGCTAAACTCGTGCATAAATAAATATCGTAATTCAAATTATTTTGATTAAAATTTGAATTGTGATAAAATATCTCTTGATGTTATTTATTCTTTATTTTAATATAAATACTCAAAAAGTATCTTTGACTAACTAATAAACATTAATAAACACTGAAAAAATGAACTTGTGCTAAATGAAATAATGATATATAAGTTTTTTTTTATATATTCATGTGTAAATGTAATATAGGGATAATGCTATAATATATATATATTATAATGGGAAGCTGGTTTTACAATCGGACTTTGGGTCTTCACGTAGAATGCTAGAAATGAATCGATGAAATACTAAATCCATGATTACATCCATCTTTATGATGCTAGCTCAATAATTTTTAAATAAATTTTGATATAATTTAGACTAGTTCATCCATCTTTCATCCCTCTTTCAGTCACCATTATGCCACGATATTCAAACTCATGGAGAATTTGCAATTAGCTCTTTTCAGTGATGATTTTAAAACAAATCATTATTTAATATAGCCTTTATATAAGCATTAACTAATAAATGATATTCATATAATGTTTATAATACTAACATATATATAATATAATATAATAAAGATTAGACAAAGAGATCAGGTTAATAACTCAATATTTAATAAACAATAAAAAATAAAATGTAAAAGATAATAAAAAATAAATAAATAAGGATGAATTTTACCCATTTAAAAATATTAATAAATAATATTCTCCTCTAATACCCTATGATAATATTCTATACTATAATAAACTATTCAAAAGTAAAGAATATAATTTAAATTAACAGATATATAAAAAAACAATATATATAAATTTAAAATTAATAATTTAAATATCTTATTAATTTATTTACAATCTCTATTCAATTGTTTTATAATTATTAATATATAAGTATTATTTACAATTGTATAACTTATATATTATATGCATTTATAATAAAATAAATACATTAAACGTTTATTATATTATATAGTATATATAATATAATCCTATTTTAAATTTCTGTTAAATAGTAATCATTTTTTTTATCCTTCATCTAATTTTGATGAATTATGTCAAACTTTCAATTTATGTTTATAATATTAAATTTAGATATTCCTATTGAAAATGAAATAATACCAAATTTGAAATAAACATCATAATAATAATAATAATAATAATAATAATAATAATAATAATAATAATAATAATAATAATAATAATAATAATAATAATAATAATAATATTAATAATAATAAACATATTAAAATAATATATATATTATTATAATATATATAAACAAAGAAAGAAAAACTTATTTTCCAGAGTTAAGAATAGATCTTTAAGTCAGTAATTTATAATCCTAATGGAGTTCTCCTGCAAAGTATATATAAATCTATTGGTATAGCAATTATTTATTTATCCAATGATTTGGGTGATATAAGATAAAGTATATATCCTTTGAAGATTGATGTTCTTATTCTCCATTTTTTATTATTATTACACATTCTATACAACAAATATTTCAAACTAGCATGTAAGTTGGTTTCGAAACCTTTACAATATAACATTTTTTTATTCACTACACATTGAGATATTTTATATATATATATATATATAAAAGTGGAATAACGAAGTTTTAAAATAACATAGTTTCCAAAATCTCAAACAGATGTGTTTTTCTTTTTATATTGCTATTCTTTTTTTTAGATTTAATAGAAAATTAAAATATTTTTCTTATAGTCTCTTAATCCATATATTTAATCCATAGATCTTAATTTGGAAGAGTTAATATTTAATTCCAAACATTGTATAGTAATATTTATAAAAGAAAAAAATATTTAAAAAGAAATCATTTTCTTTTCTTCTCTTCAATAAGTAAAGACAGATGAATCTTCTCATGTGTTTTGTTTCATTTTCATGCTTAATTTAAATATTAATTGTTATCAATAAATATTAAGATCTAATAATAATAATAATAATAATAATATATATATAACTATTTATTCTTTAACTTCAAATCTGGCAATTACTCAAAAGCTTGACATTAATGTATGTAGTATTTAAAGTTCACATGTATATATAAATAGTATATAAGTATATACATATTAAAATAATCAAATGGATTTTATATTTATAAATAATTTCATTAGAGATAAAAGTATGTTAGGTTAATAATAATAATTGGAAGGTAATATATATATATATATTAATACAAATCGATGTCTGTATTTCTTCAAAATAATATACGTAAATTTATAAATAAATATTTGAAAATACAGTAATTAAATGTTTATAAAAATTATATGTATAACCGTAACTTAGAAGCGCTTTCATTACCTTGTAGCTTTGTCAACTATCACATTTAAAATGGGAAAGTTGACATTTTAAATGTGATAGTTGACAAAGCTACAAGGTAGTGAAAGCGCTTTTAAGTTACAGTTATACATATAATTTTTATAAACTTTTAATTACTGTATTTTCAAATATTTATTTATAAATTTACATATATATATATATAAACATATTAATAGTTAAAACCTATATATATATATATGTGTGTGTGTGTGTGTGTTTTGACTCTAACCAATCACTACTATCAAATGTAATTAATCATTATACAATTTAACATATAAGTACACTAAATTAAATATCGACAGATTTTATGCTAGATATTAATATTATTTGTTATTATCAGCAATTTTTCTTTGTGATATGCACAACTTATCATATATATATATATATCGCTTTTCCGAATGTCTCTCTGACTTCTATAAAAAAGACATTAATATGGCATAACATTAATTTGCAATATCTAGCTTTTCTTGTATTTTTTTTCCTTATTTAGCTAATTAGATTCAATTTGTAATATTACCCCAATCCTAAAAATAACTTTTATATTTTCAGTTATTAACAGTTAAGTAATGAAATTATATACATTAATAATTTTAAATAATCTTTTCTTGATGATATAGTTTTTATGAATTATTTGAAGAAAGCTTTCGGAGAACATCTTTGCTAGTATATTTTTTATTTTTATTTATCATCCTTTGGTATTTTTTTTTTTAAAAAAATAACCAGACAAAAACAAAATTAATTAGTTATAATTTATCATTAACAACATATTTTCAAACATATATTTTTGTAATCTAATTTCTTCATTAGACATTTTACCTTTTTATTAGCCAGTAACAGTATAATTTTATTAAATATTTAACAAATATAACTACGATTTATTATTTATCTATATATAGTAGCTTGGGGTTGCATTTACTTGCATTTCAATTTCATATCATTAAACTATTATTATTTATTGCTGCATTTATTAAACTGTAAGGGATGTTAAAAATAAGGTACATTCTTGATCTTCTGATTAACTAATTATTGATTTTTGACCATTTATGCTGTTCGCAAATTAAAGTAATATATAGATTTCACTTTCTGATTTATAACATCAGTAATTTTATGTTCAAATACCAAAAATGCTAAAATAATAGACTGATATCATTCTAGCCTTTTCATAAATTATTGATGTTTGATTATTAGTTTATACATAGCTTCTTGGGAATTATATTTACTTCTAATTCAATTCCATAAATATTTACCAACAATTTCTTTAACATCTCTTTGCTTTTTTTATTTATTGTTTAAATATTTATGGGTGTATTTTTGTTTTTTGGCAAATAAACAAATAAAATATCCAAAATCTTTGTTTTAATTACCCCCCCCCCCAAAAAAAAAATTATATTGTTGTCATTATCATCATCACTATTATTAGTAGTATTATTATTTACCTCCTTATGAATTTTGTATTTTAATTAATGCAGTTCTATATAAAGCAACAGCTGTTTTACAAGCAGTTGTCCCAAGTTAGCGGGTTCGCTTCTCGGCTGATGCTATGACACATGAGAAAAAAATGCAAGTATTATGTACATCTGAAAAAAAATCAGTTAATGTACTCAATAATTTGCTTGAAATCCTCCCCTATAGTTTGGGTTTAAAATATTACCAAAATTATCATCCCAATGTTTTATACTCATACATCAACGTTTGATTGTAAGTTTTAAAAGAATATTTGGATAAATCCTTCTTAGGCCCATGTCACTAAATTATCATGTTTGGGGATAAAAGATTCTGGATGTTTCACAATCTTTATTTAAATATTTGAAAACCAGGCACTCTTCACAAACCTGGGAGCTGAATTGTTAGTATAGGGGGTTTGAACTCAGACTTTCAAGCACCCTTCAACTATCCATACTATCTCATACAACTGATACACATGACCACACACATGTAGAAAAGATAAATAATCACCAATATACATATTTCATGCTAAACTAGCACTTATCAGTTGGTCCAGATTACCATCTCCCACACACATATATATAATCAGTGCCCAGTTTATATTAAGATAGCAAATCTTCACAATTTAATGGACAGGCTTCAATCCACTCCAACCTCCAACTTTTCAGCCATCCATATCATTGAAAATCTGATGATGAAAACCCAAATCCCATGCTGATGCCAATATTATTGACTTGAGGTCAATATAGGCATGGCAATAATATTGGCATCAGCATGGGATTTGGGTTTTCATCATCAGATTTTCAATGATATGGATGGCTGAAAAGTTGGAGGTTGGAGTGAATTGAAACCTGTCCATTAAAGTGTGAAGATTTGCTAATTTAATATAAGCTGGACCCACTGATGAGTGCTGGTTTAGCATGAAATATGTATATTGGTGATTATTTATCTTTTCTACATGTGTGTGGTCATGTGTATCAGTTGTATGAGATAGTGTGGATAGTTGAAGGGTGCTTGAAAGTCTGAGTTCAAATCTTTATTTAAGAAAATGATTAATAGTGAAGCAATATTACTGGTACTTTTTTTTATTTCATCTCTTCTGTTGCAATTGATTTGTATCAAGGATGTTTGCTGAGTAACTTAACAATATTTTTAAAACCTATTGTTGGGGAAAATGATTAAATAATATTTTTTTTGGAAGTGGAAATGATAAAAAAAGTTCTTAATTTAAATACTTGTAACTGGAAGCTCTAGATATCGTTTTCTCCCATCCAATTCTTATATTTCTATGACACTTCATATCTTCCACTACTCACTTCAAGAATGACTACAAATGGCATGTCTATTAAGCTCTTTAGTTAATAGTTCCATCAATAAAAGTTTTACCATCCTCTTACTCTTTAAAAGAGTTTCACAAGCCTCTTACTCTTTATTCCTTTCAAATTGATTGTAATTTTTTTTCTAAACTACTCAAATGTTTATGAAAATTTTTCCATATTTTCCAGAATACTTTAATTTATATAATTTTTTTTTTAATCAAATACTGATATATTCCCTGTAGCTTTTCCTGACTTCTGCACCCACTTTAATTTGATTGGATATTATTTGAGTCTTTTCATTTTATGAATTGGTTAAAGGTAATTTTTAATTACTTCAATGTTTTATCATTAGTATTGGATATGTTTCTGTATCTATTTCTATTAAATTTTTTTAATTCTATGATTATTTCTTCACTTTATTTCTACATTCCTAATATACTTCTCTTCTATTTATTCCATTCTTTAATAAAATTCATTTTTTAACCTTCTTTATTTGTTTCACTTTTCCTATCTTCAATATTAATTTGCATTAGAAAATAATCCTGGAATTTTGTCATTGTTATTTCTCTATCATTATCAATTAAGGATAGATTACTAATCTAGGACATGATTTTTAGCTCCAAATAATCTTGCCCATTATGTGTTTATTTTAATATTTCAATGTAATTTTTTATAACTTCCATTCAGTTGGTTTAATCATTCTGTTTTTTCTTGCTTACTTTTTTTCATATGTTCTTTATTGGTTTATATGTGATATTTGATTTGTTTTATCTATTTATATTTTGATATTTTCATTTTAAATCTAAATTTTACTTAGTGATAGTGAATAATTTTTTTCTTTACTTTTTTCTATCCTTTTTCTAAAATCTATTATATTTTTCTACTAGTTGCATCATTTAATATGTCTTTATTCATTTTATTATTATCATATTACCTTTTTACTTTTATTAATTAACTCTTAGCCAATTTTAACCAACATCTCTCAAATAAAATTTTTATTATATAACAAATATATATATATTAGAATTATTATATACAACAAACATTTACATTTTCATAATACAATTAAGATCTTTTCACTCCAACATAAATTATACGCACTGAAAATTTTAATGAAATCTTATGGTATAAACAATTTATATGCAGATTTTACAATTTTTTTTTTTTTGTTAAAAATACTCAATTCTTCATCTTTTTATTAAATTATATATATTTAATTCTCGCATTTTGTTTTTATTTGCTTAAATAATTGATCCTGTTATTTGTAAGTACATTATAATATTTACATTTAAATTTAACACCTTACTGATATTTCAAGTAGATAATTTTGTCAGAATCTGTAAGATTCCGTCCAATCCCAAAGTAATCTCATAAGCGACATAAGAGCCTAGCAGGATACAGCAGCCTCTTGACCACAGCAGAAGCCAACTGCCTTGAAACAAGAGATTTAACTGAAACCTGGTTAAAGAAAAATCAAAGCATATAAAT
Source organism: Epiperipatus broadwayi (assembly GCA_028023455.1). Taxonomy (NCBI): domain Eukaryota; kingdom Metazoa; phylum Onychophora; class Udeonychophora; order Euonychophora; family Peripatidae; genus Epiperipatus; species Epiperipatus broadwayi. Next base: position 257,769 of record JAQFVV010006754.1, read on the forward strand.
GTCAATTGAAGGAATTCTATTAGGCATATAAATTTTAAATGAACAGTTTTTATTTTTAAGTTTGTATCTTTTGTAACTGTAAATTGTTTGCGTTAACAAAATTATTGTATATTAATCTACAGCTAGTGCTATACACACATATATATATATATACTTAATGTTTATAAACTGAGTAAATTAAAACAAATTAAATGAAAATAAATGTATATGATTGCAAAATGTTATAGTGACGAATAGTTTTCTGTATTGTTTCTGTTACTATTATTTTTTAATAATTCTATACATTTATATAATCCAATATTTGCTTACTCAAAGGTATGAAATAGAATGTGGTGTTTTTCATTATATGCTGTACTACCAATTAACGTTTTTTTTTATATATTTCTTACACTTTCATCATTAGATTTAATATATAGTGCATACGAGCACAGACTTTCACACGACCCACCACTCTCCACACTATCTCATAACACTGATACACTTGAACACATATATGTTGAAAAGATAAATAATCAATCACCAATATCCGTATTTCATGCTAAACCAGCAATCATCAGTTGGTTCAGATTACCATCTCTACACATATATGCTATAAGTGCTCAGATATATATTAAGATAGCTAAACCTTATACTTTAATGGACAGGCTTCAATCTACTCCCCACTCCAACTCTTCAACCGTCCATCCAATTGAAAATCTGATGATGGAACGCTCAAAGGCCACCCTGAGGCCAAGATTCTTGTGAAAATCTGTGCTCGTATGCCCTATATATTACATATATAAACACAGGTATATAATGGGCCTGTGCGTTTCAGTTATATCATTAGATTTGTAAATTTATTTATTTAACTTCATTATATGGCATTAGTAGTAAGTCTTAATGAATAATATTACAAAAAATAATAAAGCAAAGTAATCATAGCTATTAATGCCATACAATATTAGCCATATGTTCTACTCAAACAACTTTCAATGACATATTTATTTAGTCATGCCTTTAGTTTGTGACACAGGATATCCAGTCTAATGAGGTCACATCAGTTTGGCTGAAGATTCTGTTTTGATACCTGGTTGAGTTCGCAGTATTATCATAATATGTTGGTTTTAAAAAAAAATGATTTTTTTTTAGATATATGTGAAACCATAAGATGCCAGATCCTTAAAAATATTTTTATTGTTCTAATTTTTAAAAATAAATGGAATGGAGATTACAGTAATTAATGCATATTATTATTATCCACTACAGTGAAAATACTTTCAAAGATTTTGTTGAATAGATTACTCCAAGTCAGAGGTGGAATAGGTGTCAGACACTCAAAATGGTTTTACAGAATCAAGGATCATTTTAGACATAGTTTTTGTTGCCAAAAAAATATAATAGAAAGAAAAATACAATATATATATATATATATATTGTTTTCTTTTTTGATTTGGTCAAAGCAAATAATCCAATTAATAAAATAAGTGTATATCATAATTTTTTTAATTAATTGATTGCCCACTAAAGATTATTCATACCATATTTCCATGATGAAATAAGAGAAAAATAAAATTGCAGGTATTTAAAATAAATAAAAACAAATAATGCTAAACAGGATGCAAGTTATGTTCCAGGATTGTTTTTGATTTGTTATCTTTAAGAACACTTTATAGGCAATTAAATAAATAATAGATAAAGATGCAATGCAGAGCTGATGGAAGAATTTTTAATGTGAATTATTTAAAAGGCAAAACAAAAATTTTATTGTTTTTCTAAATATTTTAATTTATTGAGCGCAAGCAGATGATATAATAATAACGTGAAAGGCTGGAGCCTTTGACAGATATTTTGTAGTAAATGGAAAGATTTCACATTGTTTATTTATATATAATATTTAGTGAATTAAATGTTAAGGTGTTTAAAGCTTCATGCTTTTTGTTCAAAATGCTTGAGTCTGTCTTATTTATATATAAATTTAAGTAGAGAAAAAGGTGGGAACCATCTTTTTCTCGTAAAAACTCTGCCTTGTATTTTGAATTGAAAGTTCCCTTGTGCAGTCTTACATCTGATTGGCTGTCATATAAGCATTTTTAAAGTGCATCTGTCAAAGTTTCAGCCTTTCATGTTATTATTGTTTTTTAACTGGATTTCTAATGTACTAATGATTATAATAACATTGACAGTTCAAAAGACAATTGAAGAATACATTTATTGTTTTAAATGCATCATATAAAGACTTTAGTTTAAAAATTAATGTTCAAAAATACAAGTTCTTTATCAACTAATGATTAAAACAACATTTTCAGTTTACTTTTAATTTAGATGATTCTCATCATAAGAATATAATCCACTTTAAATATCTTAACTGATTTTTAAGTAGAAAGATTCTGTCAGACATTGATGTATAACACAGATTCACATTAAAAATATACAATACAGAATTTAATCATTATATAGTATACAATATAAGTTTTTTAATTATAGAATTAAAATATAATTAATTTATTTACTCAATGTTTACTCACTATGATTGCATAACAATAAATGATTTGATTTATGGTATATCCAAAGTAGAAAATATGTTCATCAATAACATGTCCAAAAAATGCCAGTTTTATTCTGTACAATATATAATGAAAAAAAACAACATGATTTGATGATGTAGAGTAAAAAGTGAATTAATAATAAATTTTAAAGAGTGTAAATTAGGTGTAATATATTCATTCAATCAATTTTTGGGTAAACATTCTCATGAAACTTATTTGCTGCATCTAAATGTACAAACATCATAAATACAAAATAGTCATCATAATTAGAACATATTTTGAAAAAAAAAAAAAGGAAAATAAAGGATTTTGTGGATTATGCAGTTAATAATCAACTTTATACAATCAAATGTTACTTAACATAAGATTAAATTATCATTCATTTACTTAATTTTAAATCAGTAATATATTTTTGTTTTTTACCTATTGAAGATAATGGTGTCTGTTATGATAAACAGAATCTCGGCCACAGGGTGGCCTTTGAGCATTCCATCATCAGACTTTCAATTGGATGGACGGTTGAAGAGTTGGGGTGTTGAGTGGATTGAAGCCTGTCCATTAAAGTATGAAGATTGGTTAGCTTAAATATATATCTGAGCACTTATTGCACATTTGTGTAGAGATGATAATCTGGATCAACTGATGATTGCTGGTTTAGCATGAAATATGTATATTGGTGATTATTTATCTTTTCAGCATATATGTGCTTGAGTGTATCAGTATTATTAGATAAAGTGGAGAGTGGTGGATCGTGTGAAAGTCTGTGGTCATATACCCTATATATTACATAAACATAAAAAAAAAATAGTATTATTAAAAAAAAAAGATTTATTATTTTTATTCTTAAAATTATAAAAATCAACTTACTACTACATTTCTTTATCTAACTTTTATTTAATTTTGATTGTATTTAACTAAAATATTTAAGCTCATAAAGTACTATTTTGAAAAAGTAATAACAGTATTGAAAAAAAATGTCAAATTTTATTTATTAGTTATTACAAAAATGGAAAAAAAAATTTTAATGATAGATCATAATATGTACCAAAACTACATTTTAAATTATACATTGTGTTATTATTATTTATTTTCTGCAAGATTTATTTCAAAAACCAATTATACATTACATAACCAACAATATATTATCTAAAAAAACATATTGCTTTATTGCTCAGGGGTTAATAAGACGTTTGAGCAACAGACTCTTAAACACTAGAAATGGTGCTAGAACCTTCCTGATCCCAAATTGGACACTCTACCATCTGTGCCAAAGGCATTCATTAGAAAACACTTTTATTCTTCATACTCTTTTGCCATTTAATGTAAAGTTTAGTAATCAATAAATGTTACATATGTATAAGTAAAATTAAGTACTGCCTAATGCTATACTACTGATGATAAATAAAATAAAAATCATATAATATTACAAAGCAAGTCAAAAAACAAAATTTTAATCAATTTCTGTTTTTGATTAGTTCTGTAATGTTACCTAATTTTATATTATATATATATATATATATATATATATATATGTTATAAATAGAGCTTGCAAATAAGCTCTTAACAAGCTTTGCAAAATATCCCCAATCCCAGACCGGTTTCTGCTACTGGCTTGCTCAGTGAAGTGCTAGAATATTCAAGCATTAGATTAACAATACCAGGACAAGCCCAGCACTTTATCTAATGGATAATTATTAAGTAGAAAATCTGCTATTTTCAGACATTCATATGTCTTCCAATCCACCTAACTTAAATAGCCATATGGAACTGAACCAAGTTCAAATACACCATATATTAATAACTTTAGCAATAAAAATCACCAAAGCCTTAATAGCAAAAAATAAAATTACAAAGATATCAAGTCATATATCACATAACCTAATTTAACAAGCTTGAATTACAATGTTATATATATAGCTCTTAACAAGCTTTGCAGAATATCACCAACCCCAGACTGGTTTCTGCTATTGGCTTCCTCACTGAGGTGCTAGGATATTCAAGCATTAGATTAAAAATACCTCCAATGATATGGATGGCTGAAGAATTGGAGGTTGGAATAGATTGAAGCCTGTCAATTAAAGTATGAAGATTTGCTTTCTTAATATAAACTGAGCACTGATTACATATGTGTGTGAGAGATGATAATCTGGACCAACTGATGAGTGCTGGTTCAGCATGAAATATGTATATTAGTCTTTCTATTTAACTTTTCTACATTTGTGTGATCATGTGTAACAGTGATATGAAAGAGTGTGGATAGTTGAAGGGTGCTTGAAAGTCTGAGTTCAAATCTCATATACTTTCAATATTAAAATATAATTTATCATTATATATATATATATATATATATATATATATATATATATATATATATATATATATATATATAAAGTTAAAAGAAGATTGCCTTGACAATAGTTAGAAATTGTTGATTGTTATTGATATTGGGATTGTCTAAGTGTTGACTGGATTTTAATGATTACTTCTAAAACCATTTAACCTTGAATATTATTACACATACTATTTAAATAATACTTTGGGTGCAACTTGAAATTTATAATTGCAGTTTGTAATGTTATAAGTGACTATTTATTAGACTGCATTCAGGATAGGTTTTATTTATCTGTTTAAAAAGGTTTATTTAAATTCATTTATATCAATAATTTTAATCTTTGCAGTCAAGATGCAATCTTCAGTGTCTATATAAGTATATTAGATCATCAATAATAATGGGATTCCACCCTTATTGTTAAAAGGAGGTTGCCTTGACAACAATTAGAATTGTTGATTGTTAATGATACTGAGATTGTCTAAGTGTTGATTGGTTTTTAATGATATATATATATTGTATCTATATTGATATAGGCACATATAATTTTATCTAAAATTATATTATTAAAATAATCTTTCGTTAAAGAAAAACATAAAATTAAATGTTGAAGAGTTTATTCAGTTTGTTTTTGAAAAAGATAAAAATCAAATAGTTTTCTAGCGTTAGTTTTGAAATAAAAAGCTACAATTAATTAATCAAAAGAGGGGAGGGGGAGTCTTGGTTTGAAAAATTAAACTAAGGGTTATAAAAGGAAGTAAAGAGTTTTTATTAGTATTCGTAAAAATATAATTTAAAAAGTTAAAACATACAAATCTCTTTTCATTCAAGTTTAATTAAAGAAAAAATAATGTTAAAACTAAATAGTAAATTGTATTAAAAATATATGTGCGTATATATGTGCGATTTGTAAATAAATAAAATGTATGTGAAATAAAAAAAGATTATCATTAAAAACACGGCAATGGCTATTAATAAAATAAAACAACACGTTTTATTGCATGGCTATTACTAATTAAGCAATCTTCCAAAACACGTTTATCAAATGATTATCACTGGAATTTGACAACAGATCTTTGCTGGAGATATTAGAAAGACAACAAGGCGCAGGTATAAATAGACCTTTTTTTATCTGACAGTAATCAGTTCACAAAAGTAATTGAGTAGTGCAGTTCAGAAATTAATTGAGTCAGTTAACAAACAAAATGCAGTGTTGAGAAGATTTTGGGAATTCACGCCTCTCCACAGCCTAAAAAGTCCGATGAGAACAGCAAGATCTGCCCATGAAATAATGTCAACGTAACAACTTAGAAAATCTCCATCAATATCTAATTGTCTCCGATAGTAATAATCATGAAAATCAGGAAACTCAGCAAGGAAACGTCCCAGCCGGCTGGCAAGCATTCATAATGGAAACATTTTCACCGAAAGCAGCCTCCAAAGAACAAAATTCTACGTCTACATTCAAAAGCCTAGGTAAAAACATTTGCTTATTTCATTTATACTGTAATAGCCATTGCATTGCATTAAATCGTACGAATCTTTCAAGAGTCTAATTATATGAACTCTATATCATACATAAATGAACTATTGATGTGTGTGATTAAATTTCAAATGCTATGTAATCTTTTATTATCATTATTATGTGTGTGCATGAGTTAATATATGCGTGATCCTTATATCAATATTATTAGTCAAAGTAGATAAATTCCCAGTGTTCTGTTATGAAAATATTCAAGAATATTTAAGCTATTTAGAATGTTAATTTAAAATATGCATGTGTTTTATTAGAAGTATAAAATGTTTAAATTTAGTAAATAAATGTTAGTTAATAAATTATCTTTCAAATTAAACTTTATTTGTCAGTAAATTCTTTTTATCAATTCGTTTTATCAATTCTTTTACCAAATTCTTTTATCAATCTCTTTTATAAATTCTTTTTATCAATTCCCTTTTATCAAGTCTTTTAATCACTAATTAAGTATAGTCTATTAGTGATTACAAACAACTGAGCTAGTCGTGGATTTAGGTGTGAATTCCCAAAATCTTCTCAACACTGCATTTTGTTTGAAATAAGTTAGATAAGGATTAAGTTTAAAGCTTTCGACTGGATAAATTCTAGTACCAGCAACGGATTGGCCGGGATCATTCCTCTTTTAAAAAGTGCACTGGCAACAACCAGAGTAAGTTGTAAGTCACTTTTCAGGGAAGAATCCCCATGTCTTGTACCTCATTTTTAAAGCGTAAGTCGGAAATGGACAGTTGAAAATTCCTGCCATTGCAGCTGCTTAGTTAAAGTCTGATCAAGAGAATCGGCAATCGTTTTCCAGGGCGTAAGTCGGAAATGGACAGTTGAAATTCCTGCCATTTGCAGCCACCTTTTCTTAGTCAAAGTCCGATCAAGAGAATCGGCAGCCGAAGCTTCGTTTATAAAAGATCCCTGTGCCACAAATTTAGTTTGTCTTCATGGTCATTATCCAGGACGAACAATGTAAGCAATGTTACCAGCATAGAAAGAAGAAAAGCATAATTGGAGATTGCACTTAGTATGGAAAGAAAAAGATATAAAAAAGGGCAAACTTAGAAAGAATAATAAATTAAGATTTAATGTTGTCAGAGATAAAATGGTCAAAAATGATGCATTTTACTCTCAAAAAGGAGGAGCGGTGTAATGTACCTATATTGACATAGGTACATATAATTTTATCTAAAATTATATTATTAAAATAATCTTTTGTTAAAGAAAAACATAAAATTAAATGTTGAAGAGTTTATTCAGTTTGTTTTTGAAAAAGATAAAAATCAAATAGTTTTCTAGCATTAGTTTTGAAATAAAAAGCTACAATTAATTAATCAAAAGGGGGCAGGGGGAGTCTTGGTTTGAGAAATTAAACTAAGGGTTATAAAAGGAAGTAAAGAGTTTTTATTAGTATTTGTAAAAATATAATTTAAAAAGTTAAAACATACAAATCTCTTTTCATTCAAGTTTAATTAAAGAAAAAATAATGTTAAAACTAAATAATAAATTGTATTAAAAATATATGTGCGTATATATGTGCGATTTGTAAATAAATAAAATGTATGCGAAATAAAAGAAGATTATCATTAAAACACGGCAATGGCTATTAATAAAATAAAACAACACGTTTTATTGCATGGCTATTACTAATTAAGCAATCTTCCAAAACACGTTTATCAAATGATTATCACTGGAATTTGACAACAGATCTTTGCTGGAGATATTAGAAAGAAAACAAGGCGCAGGTATAAATAGACCTTTTTTTATCGGACAGTAATCAGTTCACAAAAGTAATTGAGTAGTGCAGTTCAGAAATTAAGTGAGTCAGTTAACAAACAAAATGCAGTGTTGAGAAGATTTTGGGAATTCACGCCTCTCCACAGCCTAAAAAGTCCGATGAGAACAGCAAGATCTGCCCGTGAAATAATGTCAACGTAACAACTTAGAAAATCTCCGTCAATATCTAATTTTCTCCGATAGTAATAATCGTGAAAATCAGGAAACTCAGCAAGGAAACATCCCAGCCAGCTGGTAAGCATTCATAATGGAAACATTTTCACCGAAAGCAGCCTCCAAAGAACAAAATTCTATGTCTACATTCAAAAGCCTAGGTAAAAACATTTGCTTATTTCATTTATACTGCAATAGCCATTGCATTGCATTAAATCGTATGAATCTTTCAAGAGTCTAATTATATGAACTCTATATCATACATAAATGAACTATTGATGTGTGTGATTAAATTTCAAATGCTATGTAGTCCTTTATTATCATTATTATGTGTGTGCATGAGTTAATATGTGCGTGCATGAGTTAATATGTGCGTGATCTTTATATCAATATTATTAGTCAAAGTAGATAAATTCCCAGTATTCTGTTATGAAAATATTCAAGAATATTTAAACTATTTAGAATGTTAATTTAAAATATGTGTGTGTTTTATTAGAAGTATAAAATGTTTAAATTTAGTAAATAAATGTTAGTTAATAAATTATCTTTCAAATTAAACTTTATTTGTCGGTAAATTCTTTTTATCAATTCGTTTTATCAATTCTTTTACCAAATTCTTTTATAAATTCTTTTTATCAATTCCCTTTTATCAAGTCTTTTAACCACTAATTAAGTATAATCTATTAGTGATTACAAACAACTGAGCTAGTCGTGGATTTAGGCATTGAGTTAGTGGCCACTGTTCAAAGTGTGTTGTCTATTCTTTTAGTATTCTTTTAGAATAAGCAGCTGGCACCCGTGTTTATACACAAACAAAAAAAAGTGCTTTGAACTTGGTGTTGAACTCAACAGCCGAGAAAAAGCTATGTCCTGGAAATGTAACGCTAATTATATACTTTATAGCTATCGTTTCGGCATACATACTCTCTGAGTATGTTCTTCTCTGCCTAAGAGGCCGGTGTTTCGAATGCACACATTCGAACCCGGTTCAATATATGTATATATTGTAACTGTTTGGAAAATATGGAATTAATATGAAAAACAGCTGGAGTTACAAGGTACCACAGTTGGGTGCCAATTGTAACTTTTGGAAAAATGAGGGTTAATCTGGGGTGATGGAAATTATCGTCATCAACACCAGTTCAATACAAAATATAAAATTAAATATAAAATGAATGAGCATGAGAAATCAACAATAAAAATAAATCAACAATCAATATTGTGACTGTGGATTTCAATATGGTCTCCTATAGACCAGGCTAATTATTTAGCAACTGCAAAACCTAGGGCAGGAATGCAAACAAAAGTTATCTGGATGCACATACTTAGGTGCTACCCCATCATCTACAACAATAAGACAAATAATGCTGAGATACTAAATAACATTCTGACCATCATCGATGCTATGACCACTTAAAACCATTAATATGCTGGCCAACTATAAACTAAATTTCTAAAGAAATAGTAAATAATATGAGATATAGTGCATGGACTTTAAAGTTTATTCCTTTTGCACCAAAACAGGATCATCGTCAACTGGATGTCCATAACACTAAACATTTACCCATCTCCATATAATTGTTATGCCCAAATCTAGCCCAGGAAACAATAACTCTATACACTATTACTGTGATCAAGAGATAAATAAATAAATAGAGCAGTTTATTATCAATCAGGTAGAATAATTTCTACATTTACATTACTATAAGTAAATAGCTTTATTGGAATCATTTAAAAACATACTAGAACACTAAGCTATCATGAAATAAAGTTGCACACACTAGAATTTATGAAACAGGGATTGGATAGAATAAAGAAATTAAGACTAAAAAATATTTTTAAAACAATTATTTAATAACTAATTGATTAACAATAAACAAAATAATGACTTGATAGTATGAAATTTTAAAGATTCACTTCATCAAAAAAAAATATTTTCATAAAAATTATAATCAATCAATTGATTTCTATTCATAATTAAACTTTTAATTAATTAAGTTATTTCTTTAAAATAACTAAGACTTGGAAAACCAACATTTTCAAAATCAAAAAAACAATCTTTCATTTAGCTTAATTAATCTTTTGTTACATTTTTAGGAGAAAAAATGACTGAAAAGAAAAAAGCATGTTTTAAAAAAATAAATTCTAAAAATGATTGCATAATTTTGAAAAAAAAAAAAATTGATTGGATTTTAAGAAAACTATGTTTTCCAATTTGAAAACACTAACTTAATAAAAATATTTAAAATTATCAATTCTTACAAAACAAAATATTACTTTATTTAAAAATAATAAGACAAATGTTTTTTTTTTATTAATAAAAATAAAGTCTGCACACACAAAAATTATCTTTAACCATGGTTTTATTTTTTATTGAATCCTTTCCAGTTGCATTTCTGGTTTTATTCAATTGAGTTTCTCCTTTAAGTCTTCTAAACATGTGCATGGTTACATTGCCCTTTTTTTGGTTTGCAGTAATTCCAGGTTAAAAAATAGTAAATTTTATCCATTGTTTTTTTCTTGAATTTTCAGATGAGATTAAAGCAGACAGAAGCTCGTGATTTTAGTTGAAGACATGTTGAAGATTACTTTGGGGGAAGTACTTTCTCTACATTTTTATTCCAGTGAAGGTATGTTACATGGAAAAATATAATATTTAGCTTTAAACTGAATTTAACATATGGTTTTCATTATAGAAACCATTTTATGATTAACCTTTATTCAAATTTCTGATATTTTATGCAATAGATTGATAAAGCCTTCTGCTTCTTTCTTCTTTATTAGCTGGATTAAGACTTGACTGCTCTCTCTTCAACAGTTAAGTTAGAAACAATTTCTTCTAATGTCTTTTTCAGGATCTGGATTAAGATTTGATTATTTTCTTCAACAACTAGATAAGGAATAATTTTTTCTACTAGATACTTGGGTCTTCTGACTTATTCCCATCCCCGTTATTTTTTTCTAGAACAATCTTGCTTACAAGCCTATAACGATGTGTCTCTAACCTGATAATTTTTCTACAAGATGGCTGCCTTATCTTTGTAAAGTCATAATCTTGTATTAAGATTTGTAGAGGTACCTCTAATGGTAAAATTGAGCACTCAAGGCACAATAGTAAGGTTAAAGCCTTATATGTATTTATGTGTTGACCATGTACTTGAAAAAATTAATGTTTACAACTTTAAATTGATTCAAAATATTTCTAACTATAAGATTTAAATATTAACTCATTGTGAATTGAAAGATTTTGCAAATGTTGATTTCTAGATGAGGTAATGGACTTAATTAGTGAAGAACTTACTAGCTTTACACACTCAGATCAAAATGCTTTAGATTTGCCTTTATAATTAGAAAGTAGGTTGAAGATAAGATGGCTGCTCTTATCTTTATAAAGCTGCAATCTTGTGTTAAGATTTGTAGAGATCCAACTCAAGGTAAAATTGAGCACTTAAGGTGCATAGTAGTAAGATTAAAGCCTTATATGTGTTTATGTGCTGACCATGCACTTAATAAGAATTAATGTTAACAACCAATTATGTAATTTTTTTAAATACAATTGTTCAGCTATTTTGTTCCTTAATTAGAAACATTAAAAACAGTCAAGAACTTAAATTAACATCATAAAATTCCTAACATTACTTTCTAATTGAGAAAATTTTCTTGCAAAAAGAAAAAATAATTGCATTGACTTGATTTTTTTTCATTGAAGAGAGATAAAGAAAATAAACTACTCTGCTTAATTAAAAATAAAATTTACCAAAATATTAAAATCCTTTTTTTTTCTTTTTTTTTTTTAAATGCTCTTAAACATAAAACTTTATCTCTCTTTTAAGGTTAAATTAATATCTATTAAATAATTTTTTAAAAAGTGAAAATTATTTTTTTTTACTATATTTTTTAAGAAATAAAATTAGAAGCAACTGGTAATTAAACAAATTTATTGAAAAGAGAGAACAAAGTAATTTATTTATACGATTTTATATTCTTCTCTCTCTTCTACCAACTTTTACAATTTACAATACATATTAAAATATGCATATTATATTTTAAAAAAAGGTTTGACAACTATTGAAAATGTCTAGAATGTTCCTACATCATATGGAAAGAGTAATAAAATATTATAACCAATTGAAGACCCATTATAAAAATATGCATGGGAAAATTAAATATTATTTCCCCCATTACTTAAATAATTCTGTACTAAACCTAGGCAACATGCTGCCAACTATATAATTATTTTTAATGCAGCTATGTAGCCAACTGGTTACAAAATATGTTTTGTATCATTGAATGTATATCACCCTTTCTGTAGTTAAAGCATACATTATAATGAAAAAACATTCACTTAATATATTTAAACCTCCAACTAAAATGATTCCCTTATAACAGAAGTCATAATAACATCAAATGCAGTTCAAATTTGTTATACACATTTAAAGAGTATGTAATTCAAAAGTCAAAACACTTTATCTACATAGATATTCATAGATAGACACACACATCTCAATAAGAATATTAGAAATAAATAAGAAATGCTAAATTGATATAAATCTGTTATGTGTGAAAGTGATTGTTTTAAATATTGTTAAAGAAAGAAAACAGTAATAAGTTACTTGATAAAATCATGCAAATAAATCAGGAGAAAGCTATGCATAACCATAACAACCGGAGATATTATTATTAAAAACTAAAAGAGGAGATAGAAAACAGTAAATGAGGTATTGTCAAGAAAAACAAAGGAATGTCACTTTTTTTTCTTTTAAAGCATAACCACATTTATATATATTCACCTATAGTAAGATAAAATTAAAATTTAGCAGAATTTATTGGGATCTTTTATATCAAATACTTGATTCTTCATGAATAGATCTTCTGTTCATTTGTATTTTCTGTGTGTGTTTAAGAATCATTACATAACATAATAATGAAACACTTTTTCTGTAAAGAAACAATCATAACAAAATCACATGTATATACCTATACTTAAATTCATAACTCAAACGCATTCAACCTACCACATAATATATTGTGTATTATAAATAATAAAAGATGATTATTTTTGGAAGCATCTAACATAATTTGCACTATCTATTAATAGAAAATCTTGCAACAATATTTCATATTTTCATATTCTACTAATATAGAATATTTTATTTAGTGTTGAACATCTAATAAACATATCCTTAACAAGCAATTAATGCCTATCACAGATTATCAAATTCTATTCAGAAATTGATTTATAGTTATTACAATTATTCATATTAGTTTTTTATTTTAGAATTAATAGTATCAACAAAATATAATTAAGAGAAATAATTATCATTATTCCAAATTACAACCTCATCAGTTTATGCAGATATAAGTAACTTATTTAGATTTTTGATTCATTAGACTAATTAAATGGTAATAAGTTAAATCATTTATTGATACCTTTTATGAAAGTGTAGTTACACAAACGTGCATATATTTTCTCTTAGTTAGAAATATATATCTATTGTTGTTACACCACCATGGCCTGAACAGTTAATATCAATATAACATAAATTTGTTTATGTATTATATTTTACATTTACCCATACAAATGATAAATATATTATTTTTATTATTTTATGTATTGCTGAATTAGAGAGTAATTACCCTATCAGTTAAATTATATATTTGTAAATAGCATTCAAAAAACATAAATTACTTAGTATCAAATCATTGCCATGTATTTTTCTATACTATAAGGGCTAGAACTTATCTCTAAGGAATTTTTCTGAATAATATATTGGTATAAGTGAGAAAATTTGGATAAAACATGTAAATTCTCTCATTTTACTTCCCCTCTTTTCTTCCAAAGCATAAGCTTGTGGTTAAGACCTGTAGAGGTCACTATATTCTTGAGGTTTACAACCTTAGTAAATATTACTTAAGCTAATACTATGTTTCATTAATCTATTAATGTAATTTCAATAGTCTATATCACAGACAATCGATTTATATAGGCACCCTTCATATTGATACAATATATATATATATATTGTACTGGGAATCCCTGAACTTGCCATGTTTTTGCTGGGTTTAAATACTTTTTAACATAATCTTTTAATATCTTTTGGAATCTAAACTTTAATAAGTTTTAACATTCACTTAAGCATATTATCATGCTTAATACATAACTTCCTGGTAATTATTATTTTTTATCTTTAATACTATGGAAATTTTAATTCTCACCATCACTCTGCTCAAATATTTTCTGTAGCAAAAAATCTTTTGACTAGAGCTTATAGTTTGTCTGAGAAAGATCATCTTGCTCAACAAATAGAACTTACAAAAAATATTCTACTTTCTAATGATTATGATAAAAACATCATATGTAAGGCTTTACTAAGCATTGATACTAAAGGGAAAAAAGAGAATACAATTGACAATTGATCTTATAATAGAGTGCTTTTACCTTATATTAAAGGAGTTACTTATAAGATCAGTAGAAGATTATCTAGTTTCAATATAAAGACAACTTTTTTTATTGGCAAGAAAATTATGATTTTTTACACAAACTTAAAGACAGAATATTTTTGGAACACCAAGGAGTTTATGAAATTCTGTATTTCCAGTGCTCAAGAGGCTATGTAGGTCAGTCTAATAGATGAATTAATGTTAGAATTAAGGAACATAAAAATGCTTTTCATCAAAAAATTAGCACATCAGTTTTTACTTCCCATTATTTAGAAACTGGTCACAAACCTAATTTTGACAATGCAAAAATACTTGCTAATTTGGAAAGGTATGATTTAAAAATCATGAGAGAGTCAATTGAAACATTAAAGAGACCTACTGGTTTAAATAGAGCTCATGAAGCACAACATATTCCAACTATGTGGAAACCTCTCATTTTATCTCTGTCTTCTAATATTAACTTAAAATTAATAGATGAAAAAACTGAGTGAAATAAACATTTCGATAAGCCTCATATTTTGAATGCTGAACTACTTCAAGTTGAATCTCATTTCTCATCTCACACTCATTCACGTTACTGTTTGAGATCTAACAATTTTTCTTTCAAAAGTTAACCTTGACAATGGCAGATGCTAGTTCATTGAAATATTGGTATGTAATGGAAAATAACACACGGTTTAACCTCAAAAATAATAATTTATATATTATATGAAAAAAATATCCTTCTATCTTGAACCATGACTAGACATCATTCCATGTCAGTAAACATTTTAATGACACATACAGCCAAAGTCTTAAAGCTTACTATTATTAAATAAACCAATATTCATTGACAGTACTAGAAATAGCTTCATTTCCAGTGCAATCAATTAATATTTGTCTAATTAATATTAGATTTTAAGAATAAGTGGTCATCTATGCTTTTAAAATGTTTACTGGTTTAGAATGCTATCTATTCATAGTGCACGAGTGGAAGTATAGTTTCTTCCATCTAAATTACATATTGTATATGTACTATCAGTGATTTTCAAATAATTTACTGTATGTTGGTGTAAATATATTATTTGTAATATCCAAATGCATATTTTTCTAATGATTTTTTTAATTTTATGAACAACATTCAATGCTGTCAGATTTGTAATGTTATTTTGTAATTGCAGTATTAAATGGTATATCAAAAGTTCAATTTTTATTATAAACATTTGGAGATATTATTGCATAATGTAGATTTTCTCAGTCTAAAAATATTTTATTTTATTGACATCTTAAATAAACAATTTAATCTTTTTTTTATAATCAAAATATTAAATTTTTATATCATCTCCAAAAATATTGATATTATGTTAATAATGTTTTTAATTCAAGACTGGTATTTATGTTTGTTTATATCAAGATTGGGATGAATAATGATATTTAAAAGTTAAAAATGTGGTGGAGTACTGCTTTCAGTCTTTCCTTGTATATTTTTTAAAGAAAAATGTTTTTGTTAATAGATACATAAAGATAAATAAAAATACATTATTATGTAAATCTTGAATATTATACACTATTCATAAAATATGCAATTATACAAAACTTGTACTGTTCAAGTTAATATGAAGAGATAAAGATAGTACAATAAGATTCAAGAGCATTCTGCTAGCTTTCGGCAGTTTTCTGACATTATCATAACATTCTGGCAGCAACCTGCTAAAAGCTAGCTTAATATCCTTGAATCTTATTATATTATATTATCTTTTCATAATAACTTTAATAGTACAAGTTTTGTACCAAATACTTTATTAACAAAATTTGGCTTTGATATTTACCATCAAAAAAGGAAAAATGCGAAAATATTTCTGATAGTCCTATAAAAATAGTTTTATGCTTGGAAGTATTGATTGCATTAGACGTTATAAATATCGTTGCCATTTGCTGCTGTGCACACTTTACAAGTTACACACATTTTAATTTATTCAGTAAGTTGTAAAATGTAATTCAGTATAAATAGTATTATATACAAATGATAATAAGCAATAAAAAAGTTAAAACGTTAAAAAAATAAAATAAAATAAGTCTGAAATAAATAATATTAAATTATACAGTTTTAATATGTATACCTGATGTCATATTAGTTATAAAAAATAGAATAATGAATGACAAATTTTACTTTAAAAAAAAAAAAACATTTTACTTTTGTTATTGAAATTGGAATTGAATGGTGAGCCTTTTTTTTAAATTTAAATTTATAAAACTAAACAACTAACTTATAAATTCAATATAATATTCAATATATGATAGACTTGTTGTTTTAGCATAATTATAAATCGTTATTGAAAAATATGTATTAACACATGTATGTGCGCACATACTTGTTCTAAAGATATTGTTATAATACATCTGAGATTACATGATTAATACTTCGTAATATCTATATTTTACAAAGAATGCCTTTTTTTAACCAAAAATATAATAAAATTATATGAAACATTTATAAATGTATATGTAAATTATTTGCAAATGAAGTTAAACACATCTCATTTGCATATAACTTTAAATATTTATTTTTGCATTAATAATAACGTTTTTGGTATATAATGATTATTATACATATATAACTAAGTATGTGTGCTGGTTACTATTATTAATATAATTTATATTCATTACTGCTGTTGTTTTATTATAAATCTGAAAAATATAATTATTATATGCGAAAGTAAGAAAGCGAGAGGGAGAATATATATATATTATATGTGTTAATGATTACCATTTATTATAAAAAGCTCCAAAATTTAAATAGTTTTAAATATCCCATTAATGCTTTAACTTTTATTTTCCACTACGCTTATAATAAAATACAAACTACACCTCAAATTCTCTCATTGTGTATTGGTCAGATAATAGATTGTCCATTAACTCATCATTCATTAAAAGCTTAGAAGATGCTTTAAAGGCGGTGTTGAATCTGATCTTTAATCTTTGATAAGTAAGTCTCAATACATACAAGCTTTCTTGTTTGGCTTGATCTACATTTTCCTATAATAAGATTATTCATTGATGTCCAGCGATTCCACACAAAACATCAGCTTTAGAGAGAGAAGCATCTCTGTTTGTGAACAGGAAGTTTTTGATTTGTTTCAATCGAAGTTGAAGTCTATCTAACCTTTGCGGCCTCAACTGCTTGATAGAATGGAGAACCAATTTGGAATGGATGTTGTTGCCTTATAGATATTGACCCTATAGAATCATCATTTTTAACTCTCCTGAATCACACGGAAAATATCTCATATCACGAAATGAAAATCATCTGCTTAACAAAAGATGCATTTAATTTAAGAGAAGCAAAATGGTGGCCATATTTTAAAGCTATATTTTTAAGTAAAGATATATGACATGTTATAAGCACTAGCTAAAATATTTTTTTCCTCCTTTTGTATTTTCTATTAACAACAGCAACAGCACCAAAAAAATAAGGTTTTATTTAAAAAAATAATAATTTTTGTAATACAAAAGCACTTAATTTTTTTAAAAAAAATACATATATATATATTTTTATAATATAACAGCAAAACATATTTAATAAATAGAAAAGCCATGTCAATATCGCCTCCATGTTTCTAAAATAATTTTTAAAATGAATGAAAATGTAGAGCCATAAAAGACAATTTGTATTATTTTATAAATAAAACTATGACTGTAAAAATAATTTAAAATAGATAAAAATATTTAAATATTTATAATATGTATATTTAAACACACACACATATATATTCTATTTGTTTTTTTTTTTCACATCTATATCTTTCATTATCATTTCAATGTGTACAATATCTTTATAAATATTATTATTAAATATATTATTATGCATACATATATGTTTCATTTATTAAAACTTATACTAAAATGGGTTTATTAATACATAAGATTATATAATCAATTAATGTTTTCATATTCCATAAGTAATATTTACAACTGCGCACGTTAATTTCTACGATTAAAATATTCGGTTATTTGAATAAGGAATTGTTCACTGCATTAAAAAAACTGGTCAAGCCTTGGTGGCCTAGCGGTTAGCATAGCTGCCTTCCAAAGCAGCTAGCCCGTGTTCGCTTCACGGTCAAAGCTTTGACATATATAAAAAAAACTGTAAAATATTATTTATTTAATATACATTTTTTTTAAGAAAAAAAGAAATATCTACTAGTTATATATGTATATAGTATGAGAACTTCTGCCTGTACAGGCTTTAACTTGATCCAACTTAAGTACTATATTTATGTTTAGAATTTTAAAAATATCGGATTTAAAAAATTAAATTATAAACCTATTATAAAATAAATAATATATTTTTTATATATTTACTTCTTCTGCCTTAAATTGGGTTGAAAGATACTTATAAAATAAAATGTATTTATATATATAATTTTTGTTTATAAAAAATAATAATAAAAGGTCAAGTGAAATACAAAGATTCGCGACCGAGATCAAAATTTGGTAATAGATAAAAACTTAGCAAACACATTTTGGCAGGCATTTTATATACGAGTGGTTAAATACATATACATGTTGAATTAAGCATTTAACAATTACAATAAAAATATTGTCTTAAACCAATAGAAAAGAATATGGTGGTATTAGTAAAAAAGAAGTAAAAAAATATAAATGGAAAAAATATATACTTACTATTGATGACGTTGAAAAATTAATATGCTCAAGGAAGTATATTCCACATCTCTTAGAAACGATAGGAATAAAGGAACATTTGAAATCATAAATTATATCTCACAAAGTTGTAAAAGACTTAGAGAAAGAATGCATGTTAGATGAATGGATGAGTTTGGAAATTTTCTGGAATGATTAAAAAACCAATAATAAATCAGAAAGGCAACTAAACCTTCTTGTGCTTCAATAGACTAGATAAGGTCTTTAGTGACCAAACTATCATGTATTTATTCATTAAGTTTTGTCTTATTTATCATTATGTTATCGGTTAATTATTATTATGCCTATAGTTCAAATGTTATATTCATTCTTATCCAATTGTATTATTTGTAAACATATATTATTTACTTTAATAAAGTTATTTTAGAATAAAGTATTCATATGCTGCAAATGTGCATGCATGTATATATATACACACACACACACACAATTTAACGCTTTTTATATGCAAGCTATTGATATTAATTACATCTTCAATGGAATCTGTTTTTTTTTTTTAATGTTCTGGTGATATAAATATGGGGATATACATACGTGCACAAATTGAAATTTTTTTTAAATAAGTACAAATCAAAAATAGGGAATGTGAATTTAAAAAATCCAACAGTGTCATCATAATTTTCATTTAATTGTAGTATAGAATGAAAATAAAATTCATTTTTATAAGATATATATATATTGTATTCTGTAATTAACATATTTCAAAACTAGTCCTTTATCTTTGGGAGTGTGATGTAGTGAAAATATTATTAATATGAACCTGAAGATTAAGATATTTAATAATTCCAGTTCACCTGAAGAGCAACAGTAGGAAAGAGAATGATCTGAGTTTCAACAATGTTATGGAGCTGTTGATATAAGTAATATACGATAAAATTTTGAAATTTATCTAGAGAACAATGTTTTTTGCCTCCTTTACAAAGTGTTTAAGGTGAAGAGAAAAAAAAAAACAGTCTATAACTTTGTGTGAGAACAGTGGAAGGCAAAAATATCAAACTATCAATATTAGAGAGTTTGTCTCTAGCCCGTCTGATAAGCAAAGGTTGCTTACAAAATGCATACATAATAAGAGAGGATGGTCTAAATTTCTATTTTAGATGGGTGGTTGTAATGTTGTGGAAATAAGGTGAGGCGTTCATTAATAAAATTTCAATAATATTTGAATATAGTATGAGTAAATATTTATATATAAATAATTATTAAAAATATAAATATAAAAATTATACAGAACTAGGCAAAAACTTATAACTATTTAACTGATAACAATCAACCCTTAAGACTGGAATAATTGACTTTATTGTTTTACTAATTTAAATATATGCGTGCATAAACGCAGATAAAATAGTCAACATGAAATATTTATTTTATGTTTAATATTTTTTTACACTTCCGTAATAACAGAATACCTATATATTTAATTGCAAATAACTCAATCTGTTAAACTTATTAGTCCATGTACAGCGTCGTCAACTTTTCCATTATTGTAAAGAAATCAATAAAAATAATGCACCGCTCATTAAACCAAAAACAAACAAAAAAAAAATGCATTTGTGCAAATGTGAGATAATTCCCGTTTTATATATATAATAGTTTTCATTAAATTAATTTAAATTTGTGTTTTTTATTAAATCATGTATTAATATTAACATTTCCTTAACATAATTTATTATACCACCTATTGCTTTTAAATAAATTTAAGTTTTAAAAAAGAAAGTATTAAATTGATTATTTACCTAAAATGATAAATAAAATTGAACAAATATTAAAGTATAGCAATAAATATTTTGAACCTAACTTCAGAAGTATTTTACATTTAAAAATGTTATCAATTTAAGATCTCATTTACTTTATGTACAGATCATATTAACGAACATTAAAGGGTGGGGGTGGGATGTTGCAAATAATAATAAAAACAACAACAACAAACTGCTTTCTTTATCTTGAAAAAGTAAAGGAAAATGTTTATTCTTTTATAAAATCTATATTCGCAAAATTAATTCAAGATTAAAATAACAAACACAATTATAGCATTTTCCGCAAACTTTTAATGATGGTATTTTAATTGTATTTATATGTTGGACTATTTAATCATCTAATATTAAGTATCGAATATCTTTAGAAAAATTAACTTTACATCCAAATGTTAGTAATAGTATAGAAATTGATGATATATTTGTTGTATCACCACATGGTGGCGCACTACTACCAAATTCTGGAAGGGTTAACATATGGTAACGTTGCATTATGTGTTAGTAAAGAAGTATTAGATTACTTGGAAAAAGTACAAAGAGAAGTAGGAAGACATGCATTAGATGCAGATGTGTGGATGGCAAAGGAGGCAATTCAATGAGAAATAGGATGGTCAAGTTTTTATATGAGGGATGCAAAAAGCAAAATGGAAATGTTTGGTAAATTGCAGTTTATGGATAATAAAAGAATAGCCAAAATTGTATTTAATTGGGTTATGTATAAAGGGCATGTAACAAGATGGGTGATGAAGGTAATGCAGTATGCAGAAGATTTAGATAAAAAATTTATGTCAGTATACTTGTACAAAAAGTGGGATGATTGTGTTAGGAGAATTGTTGACTGTTATAGTGGTAAGAAATGGGATAAAATAATAGATGCATTAATAAAAAATAGGGAGTTGGAGAGATGGAGAACTAGTATGAGGAGTAAAAAGAGTTTAAATATATATAGAAGTAAATGGAATATTGGGTGTGAGATAATTTATGATAATAGTAAGGAAAGTAGTTCATTGTTTAAGGCTCGAATGGGATCTTTAGCAAAGGGGGATTATACACGTAAATGGAAAAACATGGGTGATTTAATCTGCAACTTGTGTAAGGAAGGCATAGAAAATATTAGGCATTTGTTAATTAAACATAAATGTCTGAAAGCAGAAAGGATGCAAATAATAAAGTTGTGGAAGAATAACTATAAAGAAAGTGATTATACAGAAAATGGGTTATTGATTTTTATGCTGGGTTTGGGGAAAGATAAGAGGGATTTAGATGTAAAAGCCATGGAGTTGACAAATATTATGTTGTGAAAATAGGATGGAGCAGGATATGGGAAAACTTAGAGTGGGGAATGGAAAGGGAAGGTAAAATGGCAAACAGATTTCTCTAGGCATAGTTGCTGAGAGATTCCTGACATTGGATAAGAGAAGTCATATAGTACATCACATCAATAATATATCCCCTTCATTTAAATTCACAATAGGGTCAGAACAAGAACAAAATTTGCCATTCTTAGATGTTCTTGTAACAAGACTCCCAAATAGCCAAATCAAAACTAAATTTTACAGAAAATCCACACATACAAGAAAATATATGGAATGTACATACAATCACACCAGAAACACAAAATCTGGAGTTATAATATCACTATGGAAATGAGCAAAAGAAGTTTATTCAGAAACCAATGATTTGGAAAAATATATATATATTGAACAAACTATTATGAAAAATAGTTATCCATCATATGTCATTGAGAAAGCCTTAAATAAACAACCAAAAAGAACCATCAAAGAAAAAAAACAATTATTGGTACTATAGTGTATCCATGCATACCAAAAATAGTAGACAAATTTTGAAAAATCTGAAATCAATATAACATCAGAACAGCTTTCTAGAGATATTTTAAAGTAGTAGTAATTTTATCATCTACAAAGGCTAAACTTAAAATGCTGAAAAGCAAAAACTGCATCTAGAAAATAACATGTGAAAGTGGATAAGGGTATATTTCTGAGACTAGTCACACCATTGAAAAGTGATTACAAGTGCCCAGAGTAAGGATTAGAAGAGAAAACAGAAGTGTCTATGATAGCAGACCATATATGTGTTATAAACATATGTTCAATTTGGAAAATACAAAAATATTGGATAGAGAGAAATAGATACAAAGAAGAAAATTCAAAGAAGCTGTTCACATGGCAATGAAAAATAATCCCATAAGTCAAACTAGAGTGACTATACATGATGTATGGAAGCCACTAATTAACTTTGTTTTTAGGTAAAACAGGAGAAATCAAAAAGAATATCATACATAAAGTATATGGAACTTCTACTGACTGTTGTCTTTGATAGGAAGATTCAGTTGGTTAAAGCATTAGATTAAAATTCAATATTTAATAATCTAAGGGTCTTGGATTGATTACCATGCTAGTAATATCACTGGTCAGTCCAGCAGAATGTAAAGAAAAGAGGAAAATAATATCACTTGAAATACCATGCAATACTAACCTGTGTGCTATTATTAACAGTTTAATGTAATTGAAAAATTTAATAAAGTTAAATTTTTTTAAAGACATTCAATATCTATTATTAAATAATAGAAATAATCCACTATATAAATATAACAATGGCAATAATATCATAATATCAACTAGATAATGTGTTCATGTAGATTGAAATCAACTTAAAAGTTATATAATATATAAAATAAAGATTTTTGTGATGAAAAAAAATACAGTAAGTAAAAATAAATAAATGATGTATTTTTAAACACAAATAGACTTACAAACATTATTACAAATACAGTATTATCTTTCTAAAAACACATTCTAATTACTTAATTAATACTTATTAAAGAAAATGCTTTTTTTTCTATTTTTTAAAATCATCTTTTTCTCTGAATGTTAGATGAAAAAGTCTTTACAGATAATAGAGACTTTTTCACTGTTCTAACAGTCATTTGTAATTGGAAATGTCTGCCCCCCTCCTCAAGTCAATTAGTTGTATACGATTTTTTTTAATGTACTGTTTTTTTTTTTAAAGTGGGCAAATATTTCTACTTTCTTTTACCAACAGTCAAATTTTTTATACATTCATTTTTTAAATGTTTCACTAGTTAAAAATATTTACTTTTTTTATTTCTTCAAACAAAAAATATCATCGGTAACAATATCTTTTAGTTCTCACATTATAAATTCACCCATTGTAATAACATCTGGCCATTCTGGTTCATTTTATAAATGAATTCACTGGGAAATTTTCATATCAATTAATTAGATAAGCAGTCATCCTTCAGTACATTGAAAACATATCTTTCAAAATATTGCAACTTCTTTAAGAAATTTTTCTTTCGTACCTGGACTGAATCTTTGTATAGTTAATATTTTATTTTTTGTAGTGTGGTTGTAGGAAACATTTTTAAAATCTTGTCATATTGTAGAGGAACATCATTTAATATAATACTAGAATCTGTGGCTGAAATATTGCTATATCACTTTACAATACTCATTATTAAATGAGATATTTATTTATATAGCGCGATGTTTTTGAATTGTAATAAACTAATCAGCTTTTTAAGTTAATGCACATGCACTTTGTGGATCTTAACAATAAATGAATACTCTCATTTTCCCAATACAAGATAAAGTCTTTGTGAAAGAATAGAATGAATCCACCTATTCTTTCAACCCAAACGTTTAAGTATGGGAAAATCTTAAGTACTGGAAATGAGAGCATGAAGATATTAAACAATCACTTTAAATTACTTTTACTATGTCTGAATGAAATGATGCCTGCTAAATTTACTAGAATTTACTATACACCATTCTTAAATGAAATTAAACATATGTAAATGAGATATTTATTTATATAGCATGATGTTTTTGAATTTTAATAAACTAACAATTAGTTTTTTAAGCTAATGCACATGCACTTTGTGGATCTTAACAATAAATGAGAGCATTCATTTATTGTTAAGATCCACAAAGCACATGTGCATTAGTTTAAAAAGCTGATTATTAGTTTATTACAATACTCATTATTGAAAAATGAATCCAGTCTTTTAAGTCATTTATTCAAACTCAAGAATTACGATCATCAAAATGGGGGTCATAATGGTTTGTATAATTTGAGAATACACTCCATTGCTAGCATCAGGAAAAACCACCTTATTTGTAAATAACCAAGATGCTTTTCATATTCAATATTAATTTTGTCACAAAATTGTTTTAAATTTGTCATACAAAGTGGCTAAAATATAAATTTATCATTTTATTATAAGATTTACATCAAATGCATTGCACTATAAAATATATTTATATCTTTAATCAATTATGAATTTATTTTTCTTCAATAACACTTTTAATGTTTTATATAAATTATTATCACTCTGCTTGCATTCTTCAAAATTTAGGTTTACGTTGTCTGCTGATTATACCACAATTTTAGAATAAAAATTACTTTTATTGATGAATCAAAATAAAAGTTTTGACAAAATTTTGTCAATTTTTCTTCAATACATTCCAAATCTAACATTTTTAATTGAATGTCTCTTTTATCATTGAAATATATATTATTAACGTTGGATGTATTTTTATTTCCTTATGGTTCACTACATAAACAAATAATCAACTTTTCAAATCATGTGACAATTTTTTATCACAATACTTTTTAAATATTAAAATAATTATTATTGATTCTTATATAGCTCTTACATAAGACAATTAAAGATCTTTTTTTTTCAATGATTTAATAAGTACAATCCATACTTCCAAAACTGTTGTTGTGGAAATAGTATGAATAAACAAAAGCAAGTCGCATAATTACTAATTACTTTTCAGCCAATTCAAAACATGGAAATTTGAAAAATTATGTTACTTTAAATGTTGAACATGTTACATCATTATGTTGTTCGTGTTTATCTATATTGATATGTTTTGGTATAGAGGATCTTTTACTAACTGTTGTAAAAAGTTCTACTCTACACATTGTGTGATTTACAATATTTTTTCTCCTATTGATATAAAAGCAAACTCTTAAACTTACACTAGTGATTATTTTGTCCCTTTAAATCCTCCATTCTTGATTCTAAAAACATGTAATAAATATTTTTTTTTAGTTAAATATTTTTAAAAAAAAACTGGCAAATATATCTACATTTAAAATGGCTATTTGTCAGTAATATCAAACATTCAAAAAAATAATTGTATTAAATGAGATCTTGAAAAGTAGGTGCTAAATATTTAGTAGTACCATTAAACTCAACAGTTCTGTTAAATTATCATTATTTTTTTAAACATCAATAATTTAACTGTTTAGTCTCATTTTCATTTTTGCCAATTCTATTAATTGTCGCAATGTAAGAATATTATTGGATTATCGTAGAATCACAGTATTTATTTTTAAAGGCTTCATATGATTTATTTACTTCTTGCATAGTCGTGACAATAATAAATATACTTACGTCAAAAAAAATGTTAATACAAAAATTAAATTGAAAATCATTTACCTTTTTTTTTAAAAAAAAAAAACAAAAACAAATTAAAGGATTATTTTATATAACAAATTTAAAAACAAAATAAAATCTATTGTTCAAAAATAAAGGACATACTAGTCAAGCAATAACACGAAAAAATACAAAGGAACAAGGAAACTTGAACTGGTAACTAATAAATAGTTTTCAACTATGCACCAATGTATTCCAGTGAAATGGTGCTAAATTTAAATTACCAAAACAATAAAAACGAAATTAAACCCCAAAAATATGTACAAAGGAGAACAAACAAGTAAAAAGGGATGTATTTGGAATACACATTTGGAAGGCATACATTGACTAAACAAAAATACAAAACTAAAAAAAAACATGGTTGGTCATCATAATATTAATCACTTTATATAATGCTTATTACCTTATATTTTGTTCCTCACTATTTATTAAAGTATAAAATTCCAAATGAGCTTTAAGACTCTTTTATACATGTATATAATATTTAATAAAAAAGTAAAACATAATTACTCAGGAGAACATATTGTACAGTTAAGAACTAAAGAGATGAATAAATCTTCAATTTAGAAATTTTTTGTTTTGAAGTCTTTTACAATGTGAGTGTTAAATTCATGCAAGAAATTTTATATTTAAATCTTACAATTTTTTTTAAAAAAAAGACCTCTATATTCACCTTTAATAATTTGTTATATTTTGTTAAAATAATTTTATTCAATTGAATTTTTTTAAAAAACCAATGAAAGAAATGTGATAAAATGATTAAAAATAATTTAAGTAATAAATACATTTTCATTTAAAGAACATTAGTAAATCAAAAATGTAATTCACGATTAACAATAAATGTTGATCATGGCTTGTTACAGAGACTCTGGAGCGCAAATTTGAGTGTTCCACTGCCAGTTTTGATTCTTGAACTTCTCAGAAACTCTCAAACAATAAACCATTCAATTCTTTTTATTGTTAAATATTATTTCAAAATGGTTAATATGTGTTTTGATATTAACTAGAATAAGTAATCATACAAAATTGTACAGATTGTAGATATTATTTTTTTTATGTTATGGTGATTATTAATATTATGTGATTTACATCCTGATAATGACTTAAAACTAAGTAAGAGAATACTTGATAATGAGCTAAATGTTAATGATGAAAGGAATTACATTCAATTAAAGCAGTGTTTGTAGGAGACCCTTTGATTCCTCTTGGAGGCCTTAAAGGAACCGAGCAGGGCAAATTCCTAATGTCCACTCCATACATTCTTGTCATTGCAGCTGTTATTACTATGTGATTATTCATATAGTATATGAACATGGATGGGCTGCTCACCAACATGCATTAGCCAGCATGGTGAGTTTATTGGCTTTTTACCTCTGAGTTTAAAATCAAGAAACACCATGGTCTTTCTTCTCAGTGCCTGATAAGGCAGAATGAAAGTTTGTGTAAATGATAAATATTTTTCCAATACATATATACAATTATGACAGACAAAAATAAAGCATGGCCCTTATTCCCAGGAGGCTGTAAAGTCACCAACCAAGGCAGCGGTTGGTGGCCGAAGGCAGAGGGTGCTAAGAATCCCCTGATTGTGGACCCAGGCTGCCATTTGACGATGACTTTTTATTTAGGTACTTACAACTGCAGATCACTTTCAAGTGAAGGAAGATTGCAAGAATTAGAAGAAGAATTGTCTTATATTAAATGGGACATTATTGGACTTTGTGAAGTTAGAAGAAAAGGTGAAGAAACAATTGATTTAAAAAGTGGACATATACTCTATTATAAAGGCACACATATTGGAAATACAAGTGGAGTAGGATTCATTATAAATAAAAAGTGGAACAACAATATTGTGGAGATTGATGGTGTATCGGACAGAGTTGCAAGATTAGTTATACAACTTAATAGCAGATACCAAATGCAGATAATTCAGGTTTATGCCCCAACAAGTTCTCATAGTGATGAAGTAGTAGAAGATTTTTATATGGATGTACAAAAGGCTTTTGATCAGAGTAAACAACATTTTAAAATTGTTATGGGAGACTTTAATGCTAGAATTGGTAGACAAATGAAAGATGAAATTGCTGTAGGTAATTTTGGTTATTTGCAGAAAAAGAAAAACTTTATATTATGAATTCATTTTTTGAGAAAAATGTTAAAAGGAAATGGACATGGAAGCATCCAAATGAAGGTACAGCAGAATTGGATTATATTTTGACTAACAGGAAATACATATTTCAAGATTGTAATGTTCTTAATAAATTTAACACAGGAAGTGATCATCGATTAGTAAGGTGTAAGTTACGTGTTAATGTAAAACTAGAGAGACAAAAATTATTGAGAAAAACAATATTTACAGTTGATATTCCTAATCTTCAGAAACATTCTAATGAATTTAAATTAGAACTTACAAATAGGTTTCAAGTGTTAGGAGACTTTGAACATGATTCAGATTTGAATGAAATTAATATGAAAATAACTGATACACTTTTAAAAACCGCAACAAAGATAACTGGTAGAAGAAAGCAGCAATTGACTAATAAAATTTCTACTGAGACTAGAGAATTTATGAAGAAAAGAAGGAATATGAAGATATACAAAAATGATGTATTAAAAAGAATTGAATATCTCGAATTTTGTAAAATGGTACGGAAAAGAGTTCAAAATGATATAAGAAAGTATAACTGTGAAATAGCAAGGAAAGCTGTAGAAGAAAATAAAAGTCTCAAGAATGTTAAACAATATTTTGGTATTGGTAGGAAATTTATATCTGCAATAAGAAAAAAAGATGGAATTATTACTAAAAAGAGAGATGAAATCATGAAATTGGTAGAAGATTTTTATCAAGAATTATATATTAATAAAGAACAAGTGCCTCCTATATCTATTACATCTTCCGAATTACCCAGAATTTGAAATGAAGAAGTAAGACATGCAATTAAATGTATGAAGAAAGGAAAGGCTCCAGGAAATGATGGAATTATAATTGATATATTAAAAGAAGGAGGTGAAGAAATAGAAACAATTTTAGCAAAGTTATATACCAAATGTCTAAATGATAAAGATGTACCGGAAGATTGGAAGAATGCAGTAATAATATTAATATTTAAAAAAGGTGATAAAGAAGATATTAGAAATTACAGACCTATCAGCCTTTTATCAGTTTTATATAAAATTTTTACCAAGATAATTACAACTCATCTACAGAGAACTTTGGATTTCCATCAACCAAGAGAACAAGCTGGATTTAAAAGTGGTTTTAGTACAATAGATCATATCCAGGTATTGAGAGAAGTCATAGAAAGGACAAATGAATATGAGTTGTCATTATGTTTTGGATTTGTAGATTATGAAAAGGCATTCGATTCTATACACATTTCTTCAGTGATTAAAGCATTGGATCATCAAGGTATAGATCCAGGATATTGTCATATTTTAAAGAATATTTATAAAAATGCAACAGCAACAATTAGATTACATAATGATACTGGAAAAATCAACATTGAGAAAGGTGTAAGGCAAGGTGACTCCATATCTCCAAAACTTTTTACAGCAGTGCTGCAAGAAGTATTTTGTGGATTAAAATGGGAAACTAAAGGAATGAAAGTAAATGGAGAGTATTTAAGTTATTTAGATTTTGCAGATGATGTAGTTGTTTTTGCAAATAATGCTTCAGAGCTGCAGGAAATGTTGCAGGAGTTAGCAGGTGAAAGTAGAAAAGTAGGACTAAAGATAAATGTTAAAAAGACTAAAGTAATGTTTAATCGATTTGCTCAAAATATGAAAATAAAGATTGATTATGAAGAATTAGAAGAAGTTAACAGTTACAAATACCTAGGTCAGATTATTAATACAGATGGAAACATAATGGAGGAAATTAATCATAGAATTAAACTTGGTTGGAGTGCTTTTGGTAGAAATAACTTGATACTAAAAGGACTTATACCTATGTGTTTGAAAATAATGGTTTTTAACAAATGTGTTTTACCAGTTCTTACTTATGGATCTGAGACTTGGACACTTAATAGAAGAGCAATACAGAGACTTCAGACCACTCAAAGGAGTATGGAGAGATGTATGTTGGGAGTAACAAGAAGAGATCGAACACGCAATGTATGGGTAAGACAACAAACAGGTGTTACTGACCTTATTGAAAAAATTAAAAGATTGAAATGGAGTTGGGCTGGACATATTGCTAGAAGAAATGATAATAGATGGACAATTGAAATTTAAAACTAGATTCCAAGAGATTTTAAAAGACCCAGAAAGAGACTACATGTGAGATGGATGGATGAAATAAGAAAATGTGCAGGGGTGTTGTGGAAAAGAGAAGCTAAAGATCGGAGAAGATGGATTAAACTTGGAGAGACCTTCATCCTGCAGTGGATTGATAATGGTTGATGATATATATATATATATATATATATATATATATATATATATATATATATATATATAATCCCAGTGCATAATGCTAAACTGAA
Source organism: Epiperipatus broadwayi (assembly GCA_028023455.1). Classification (NCBI taxonomy): domain Eukaryota; kingdom Metazoa; phylum Onychophora; class Udeonychophora; order Euonychophora; family Peripatidae; genus Epiperipatus; species Epiperipatus broadwayi. Next base: position 288,960 of record JAQFVV010006754.1, read on the forward strand.
ATAAATGTCCAAATATTAAATCATGCCACAAGGTTAAGAAATTCAGAACTGCCCTGTGTGAAATGTGTATATAGCAATGCATAATGCTAACTGAACTCAATATAAAATATTTGAAATGTCCCATAGCTATTCAAAATTACTCATAGCTATGTTAATCCATTCACACACTCTCTTTATATAATGAAAGCTCAAATTTGAGCTTTGCACAGAACATTTGAGCTTTATATATTTAAAGGGGGAGTATGGCTGGATTAATGTAGCTATGGGCCAATTCAAATTATATATATATATATATATATATATATATATATATATATATATATAATTTGGTTTTATTCTTCATTAATTATATATAATACATTTTGCATACATAAGTTGATATGCTTTACAAAGTGTATAATTATTCTTTTTCTAATGTTTTTGGTTTTCCATTCAGTTTAATGTGTTTTCTGGTGCTTGTCAGCAAAAATATATTACATTGCATGGAAAATCAAAAATTTGGAAGAAAGAATAATGATGCTCATTGTAAAGCATATCAACACCTATATGCATATATATATATATATATGACTGCTTTATCTCAACCCCAAATTATTTAGTTTTCAAATAAAAGAATTTCAAATATTGTAATAGAAACTGTTTATAGGACTAAAATCTAATGCGAAAGTTTCTTTCAATTACTGGTTGTATATTTTCTTTAAAAAATCCAACTTTTTCTACATAATTTCAAAGAATATTAGTACAATTTAAAATATGACGACTATCAAACTTGTTTTAATTAGTAATGAATTATCGCTATAAAATAAAAAAAAACTAGACACCAATAAGCGTTATTTAAAATTCAATAACCAGATTCGATCCCCATGTACTGTTACTGGTCAAATCAGCAACACCTGAAGAAGAGAGGAGAATAATACCTCTGAAAACATTGTACATATACTGATCTGTGGGTTATTAATGTAATTGGAAAATTTAAATAAAGTTATTTTTTCTAAAGACATTCAATACTTAATATTAAATGATGAAAATAGTCCAATGTATAAAAATCTAACTAAAATATCATCATCATAATATATTGTATTTTTTTAAAAGAATACAGTTTTTCCAATAGAAATAGTTTATTGACATTTTTATATCAGTCAACATTGAGGGTAAATCTCATTAGGAAATATTTATCTTATTCCCGATTTTTTAATCTAATATCAAAAGCAAAAATTTAGATCTCAATAAAGCAACACTCTAAATCTCTAATAAATGTTTTTTTTTTGTTCAAAAGCTTTACATATACTGGATTTAATTTATTTTTAAGATATTTTAATAAAAAAACTGTAAGAAATATATTATAAAAATTTTAAGAAAAACATTTGATCACATTTTTGAGACCATTACAACTATGTTAAACCGCAACCATATTACTCAACTTTGTGACAATATAATTACACACACACGCATGCGCACACACATATATATGTACACCTGGATCTCATTTTATGCAATAGATAGGTTCCTCAGAAAACACGCACAAACGAAATCGCACAAAAATAGACTAACTTACCTTGAAAAAGGGGGGGGGATACGGACTGTGATTTTACAAAAATCGCGTAAAAACAAAGCACCAACATAAAATTACTTTAAAATTCGTGCAAAAAAAAAATAAGGAAATAAAATATGACTAATAAAAAGTTTCAAATTTGAAAAAAATTGATACAAGACAAACTTTTTTTAACTATAATATTTAATTTTATTTGAAACAATATATTTTAATGCATAATTTACAGTAATTTACATTTTTTTTATACATGTTTTAATTATTATCACTATTTGCCAATAAACAGGTTCGTTTGCCAACTGGTAAAAAATCAGATTCTTCCCAAGAGGAAATACAACTAGCGCCAACGTCACTCTCACATTGTGTTAATGGTTTTCTGGTGACAATGTAATTAGTAATTAATCTAACAAATAAAAATTAAATTCTTATTTTTGTCTTTAATTTTTTAATTTTCAATTTTAATTGTGCCCACTACTATTACTCACCTTTTAAAAATAAACTTGTGGATACTAAATGATTAATAATTGACGTTCTTTTTTAAAAAGCAAAAACAGAATGTGATTTAAAATGCAAAATTAACACGCACAATGTTTGAACAAATTTACATTATAATCTTGTAAAATTTAATGTGTGTATACATAAAATGTGGAAATCATGATTTTAATTTCATTATTGCATAAAATCTTACTATTATAAAGCACTGAAAATATTAAAATTACTAAGATGAAAGTGAAAATCCAATAATGTGCTATTACTTTCAATATACGCAAAATTTATTATTTAAAGTAATAGCACATTATCGGAGTTCGACTTCCGGAAAAATGTGAATCACGTAACTTCAAAATCGTGTTAAATAAATCCGTGTAAAAAGAGACCCAAGTATATATATATAACAGCTAAATAGGTGGCATTTCAGTACAATAACAAGTAGATCCCTCAGAGCTTCTTCTTTCTCAAATCATAAAAATGCGTGTGGTGAGATTTAAAATTGTTATTTTTTTCTTTGTTATTTTCTCCTCATTCTCAAATTCTTTTGGTTGAGAAGTTTTAAAAAACATTTTATCCTCCAATTGCTTTTCCAAATATTGTTACTTTTCATTCGTTCAGACTTCATTTTTCATATATATATATATAAACTTTTCCTAGTGATTATATACTAATTAGATTAACAATTCAATGCTGGCTAATCCAAAGCACAAGATATAGTCTTTGAAATAATAAGAATGAACATCTTATATATATATATATATATTGAAACAGTAAGGTCTGCTTTGCAAATCTTCGTTTCACCTTTTCTCACCTACTTCCTACCCTCATACCTTAGTTTGAACCCCAATCTATCGTAGTGTGTCTGCAATACACATATATACCGAAAATCCCGCCTAATTTTAAACCACGAGTACAATGCTCGTATTATATTATAACTCATTCCCAAATAAATAAAAGATTATAGATTATGTATATGTTCACATAATTTTGATTTATTAAAAAGTAAGTTATATAAGTCGTAATTGCACACACACTATGATATCCATTTTAAAACATATCAAAATTATAAATTGTTAAAGTTATTTTGTTTGAATCTGTTTACAAATATATTACCGTCGTAATATTTTGATTTAAATAAAATTCATTTAGTAAATATTCGTTTAGTAAATAGATTCAAATATTGCAAGTTAAAAGTAAAATAATTTTTGTTTAATTTAATAAAAGTCATTCCGAATATTTTTTAAAATAAATGAGGGACAATAGTTTAATTAATTTATATTACATAAGTTTTATCTAAAACAGCAGATGTCCACTTAAGGTTTTCTTTAATTAATAAAAGTAATTTTTAATTAAATCTAGTTTGTAATCCGAATGTCGACAGGGAAATTAACAAAAGAAATTAATTAATGTTGAATTCCTTTAGACATTTGGATAGATTTAATTACAGCTGATAAGTCTGATATATTTTTGTAATGCTCCAGGGCAGTTCTATTGTTAACGTCTACTATAAAAAGAAGGGTTTTCTTTTGTTCTCCAGTTTTTCTTCTGATGTTTCTATGAGAAAGCATTCTGAGTTCTATTCTAATAATTTGCTAACCTTGACATGACCCCTCAGAATAACAAGCCGCTGCTCCAGACCATCGGAAGCTATCACATAGGGAACCCTGGAACTGCTGCTGCTGCAAAAATATGAACATTTCCAGATTTTGCTGTTAAATTATATAAAAACCTGCCGACCAGCAATCTACCTAAAATGCTTCCCCAGAGGTAACCCTAAATTAACCCAAGAGCTCTTGTGATAACTAACATGCTATAGCTATTTAAAATTGTTTTTCTTATATTTCACATAACTTCATTTTGTATTTCTTTAACGTGTTTAAATATACTCAACATTTTGCTCTCTATCCTTGGGTTAATATTTTCTATTTATTAAGCTTTCTGTTATTTTATTATGATAATGTGTCAGAATCATCTTTGAATGAGTGAATTATTCCTTTTGTTGAAACTAAGATGCTGCTATAAAGGTATATTTTAAATTTCTAAATAATTTCCGATTTTATTATCTTGCAAATCACTCGTTCGAGGGCGATTCTATTCTTTAATATATAATATAATCACATAGTTTAAAATCTACATGTTATTGATTCTAATCTAATATGAGAGTATGTGAGAGGTCAATGATTAAATGTGTCCCTTAATGCATGATTGCATATATAAATCTATACTTACTTTTCAAACACGCAAGCATGCATTTTTCTATTTTAATTACCGTGTTCTACTTAAATTACAAAGTTCATCATTGACGTCGAGAATGTGCGGACCCTTTTTAAATGAATTTCTGGGAATTTGATTGAGCATTTCTCTTAATCCAAGTAAAACCCATTCAGTATGTTTTTATATACACTAGTCTAGTATTGCTGGTAACTGAATTGGTTGTTGAGACCGCTTTGTTTTAATTTTCCAAGGATTCTTTATACGGCCACGCTTGCGGTTTCCAGGCAGAGTGTGTCCCTAAATGACACACCTGGGAATTAAACGCAATTGTCACACAGTCGCTAAGTTTTGGCTGTGCATAAAATACTTTCCTACGGGTTAGCAGTGAGATGCCCTCCATAATCATTCTGGATATTCAATATTGTTTTATTTTTATATTTATTTTACAAAACATCCGTGACTTAAACGTGTCACACCCTCCAACTTTAATAAATTCATTATCAACAATACTGACCTCCCAATGCAACTCTATTCTTATTATTCTCAAATAAATGCTTTGATCACATTCCCATTTTGTTGCTTAGTAAGCTTCAGTCCATGCTATTCTCAAAATCAATAAATATTTTAGAACACTTAATTTTCAAATATTTTCTTAAACTTGTATAATTACTCAAAGCACCTCGCACATGTTCCTATCTCGTCAAGCACAGTATCGTAATGCTATTAGCCTGAGGAATAGAATACATCACTTTGTTTTAAAGTCTTTTTGTCAGTTGTGGGAATATAATGCCAACAATTATTTAATACGAGTCCCTGTCTCATATAAGCAGACAGTGGCATTACATATATAATTTATATGAATAAATTTTGTGAAATTATTTAAAACTAAATTTGATCTCTTATTTTATTTGATTCCTATCACTGTCTTGGTCTATATATATATATATTTTCTGCATTTCTTTTGTAAATCCATAATGTTAATTAGCTACCCAAACTTCTTTTAGTATAGAGTCTTTTGTTTCTCCCTGACCACCAGACACCGGTCAAAGGTCATACTAGTAGTGACATCAGATGCATTGTCATGTAGATGGCACTGTGAAATTTGGGCTTTAGATTCAAACTTAGTATATCTAGAAGGCAACCCCTCCTAGAATGTTCAGTTTCGTATCTGGGGTTTGAATTCTGCAGTGTGTAAGCGAGATAGATGATTCTGACTGTTACAATATATATATATATATATATATATATAGGCCAATCCAAGCACTTTGAAATGAGATCATAAAGATCTTAAATTGATCACATTGATTCTTTTAAAGCTATATTTTAAGTATTGGTTTTTTGTGGAATTTTTCAATTTACTGCTTGTCAATATTAGATTAAATTATGAAATATGTAAATATAAACTTTCCCTAGCAATTAATATTATATACTAATTAAATTAACAACTCAATATCGGTATTGAGCACCTGATATATTCCATGCTGTCATTTCAAAGTGCTTTATATTGGCCTATAATAAGTAAATGTAGGTAAAATATACGACATCTACCCTTATCTTTTCAAAGACTCTATCTTGTGATTTGGATTGATAGTATATCACATACTCAATAAACTAACATTAAGTTGTTAATTTAATTAGTAAACAAACACACACTTACACCTTCATATATATAATATTATAATTTGATGTTTGTATTTCTTCAAATCGATATACGTAATCTTGTAATTGAAAATTTATAAATAAAGTAATTAGATTATGTAAAGCATAACTTTAAAAAAAATTATCTACTTAGGAGTGCTTTCAACGATCCTCATAGTCCTTGTTAAGTAACACTTTGAAAAGCTAACCTTCCCACAATTCTGTGATCTTAATTTCTGCTGCCTGTCTGAACAAGACTTAATTAACAGACAAGCAACAAATGGAATTGTGGAAATGTTAGCTTTTCAATGTGTCAGTTGACAAAGATTACGAGGATAGTTGAAAGCACCCGTAAGTGGGTACAATTTTTAAAGTTATACTTTACACTTATCTAATTACTGTATTTATAAATATTCAATTATAAGATTATATATATATTTCCCTGACATAGAATTCATTTTTTGGAAAAAAAATAATATGTATGTCAAAAAATTTAAGTTTGTAATAAGTTGCTTAACAACCCATATTGTCTTCACACTGAAAAAAACAATTGCATACATTTGATCAAATTGTTTTTGTTGTTGTTTTTTCTGTTTTGTTTAATTTTTGTTTCAAGTGAAAATTATACAAAAGGTTTTAATTCTTTAGTCCATGATTCTATCACTGTATTGAATTGCACACAAAAAGTATTATATCCAGATTAATGATGAATATACTACTTAATTCTGGCATATATTCCTGTACTCTAATGATGGGACACATTTCAATTACTCTCATTAATTGTGGAATTGAATCAATTTGATTTCAATATTAACTGAGAAATCATCACCTAGCGATTAAAGGTATTAGAAATATGTAAAAATCTCTTACTTTTTAAAAAATGTGAACTTTTATTATTCATTCAGATTCAAGAATCAAAAGAAGATAAAAATCATCACAATGAATTATTAACCAATTGTAATAACTTAATTCTTCTATCCTACAAACACAACTTTACTATATGCTTCATTAAATGCAAATGATATGTCAGCAAGAGGTATGTTTTAATTGTCAAACCAAATACTACAGAATATTTTTTTGGTCTTTGGTGCATGCAAATAGGAGCAAAAATGAAAAATAGTCTACTGCTTTAAGCAGGAAAATAATCTCTTGTTGTTTATATGATTCTGCAGAGGTTTAGGTTGAACACTTTGTTATAAATATACAAAACATAAGAAGTATTTTAGCAATCATAGGACAATGATACTACTGATATTTCAAATATTTAATAGGATGTTTATCTTAGAATAAGAAGATAGTTTTACATAAATGGGTATCACTAAATAACTTTAGTTGGTGATTTAAATATGATGTATAAAGAAGTAATGTTATTATGTGTAAAATCTTTTCACACACATAATTTAAAATATAAAATATAGATTGAAATTTTATTCTAAAATTAGTATTTGAATACATAAATATTTTCTACACTGCAGTTTATAGCATTAGATTAGCTATATCTTAGTAGAAAAAAAACCCCAATAAAATTATAAAGATTTCAAAGCTATTTATTACAGAGAAGCACTAGGACTAATAAGATTTGGCAAAAAAGTTGATTATATTTGGAAATAATATGGCAAAATTAATCTCTTAATTTCCTTACATAACAGAAGTTTAAAGCTATAGAAAATATGTAATAGAGAAATAACTAATAAGTACATCCAAAGTGAAGTTAAATAGTTTGCTGTCTGTTCCAAAACATAACTGGTATATACTTAGCAGAGTGTGATGTAAACAGATTATAAAAAAATACACTTGTGGTGTTCGAAAGATTTGCATGATTGGATGTATAATAGGTAATTGTGAAGTGCCACCTACATTGTCAGATTTAAAAAAATGTCTATCAAGGGTTACACTATTGGTGCAATACATATATATAATGCATGTATGAAATTAATTATATGCCAAGCATCATTAATTTTACATTTTTGTGGTTTCTCTCAAAGCATACAATCCTGGCAGATGCAGGTTTAAAAGGATGGCCAGCTATGCTTTCATGTTCCAAGAACACAGCTGTATGAGTATTCATTTTTGCTTTATTATATTAACTGACATGTTGAGAAATTCTTGATTTTAACTTGGCTTGAGTCTCACCATAGTATTTACTGTTTCAGGATAAACAGTCTATGGCATATACTAAGTGTGCTTTGTCATCACCGCAAACTTTATCCTTTGAATTCTTGATAAGTTTCTTGATGGATGGAGAGCATATTAATCCAATATTGAGATCCTTACATTTTGAGTGGATGTTGGGTGTTCTGACATATTTGAGTCTATTGTAGAATGCCCTAAGTTGGTTGTCAAACTTTGGGACAGAGGAGCCTGCCTGAATTTGGTCACTCTTGTAAGCTTTCAAATTGTCTTAATCATCTGCTATAAATTTGCATAGTTTAAATTTTCTAAAAAAAAAAAAAAGCTTTGATGCTGGCTACCTCATATTGAAATGGGATTTTTGATTGTGAATGTAAATAATGTCTGACACTTATGGGCTTAACCACCATTGGATAGTTGATGCAGTGAATCTGTTTTTAATTTCAGGTCAAGGTATTTAATACATTGTTGGTGATTTTTGTCCTCCATCTGATTTTAGGAAACTGTTTGAAATTCTCAAACATTTCAAGGATCAAATTGTGTGGAACACAGACAAAAACATTGTTGAGATATCTGGTATAAATGATGTCTTTATCTTGAATGGCATGATTTTCAATAAAGGCCATGGCCAGCTGCATATGATTCCACTGACAGATAGCTCCAAATACCAGTTTGTCATCATGGAGAAAATGTCATCTCTAAATGTAGCATATAGGTTGTCATTAATCTACTATAATACATCTGTAATGAAGTGGGCTCTTTTTACATTACTCAGTAACAGTCACTAATTTTATAATCAATGGTAGTTTGAATTCCCCAACAAGCTTCATTTAAATAAGTTTTGCAGACAGCTGAGACCACTCCTGCCACATGCACATATTCTCTGTGTGCTGTGCTGATCATAGTGAATATAATCATGGTGGATACTATGTGGACTTTGTAATCCAAAAGGAGATGAAAAATGTTGGATTAAGGAGATGGAAAATGTGCAAATTTGATGATGATGTAATATCAAGGTGTAATAAACTAGAAGCTATTGATCATACATTGGAGATCATGAAGATGATATCATAGTGAAGCATTGTAAAAATGCATATATGTTAATGTACATTCGAGACAGTTGTATATATACAATTTTATAAATTGTCACAGAAAAGGATATTCCAGAGCATTGTAGGAAGAAAAATGACAAGAAGCTCTGCAAAGAAAGGGGAAAATGAGGCACATTTATACATGGTTGTACAGATTGTAACCAAAGATAATTTACATGATCATCAAGGTAATGATTTGTTTGAGCTTCACTGAAATAACAACTTTTAGGCCTTTCAAAGTAAAAAAATTAGCTCCCTTAGTTGAATTTAGGGAAATGTTAATGAAAAATATGATGTATCCTACAAACCATATTCACCATTGATATTTCAATATTAGGGTGAATCAGACATTATGGCCAGCATTACATGATATAGATAATGATATGAACATAGCATATATATTAAGAGAAATTATGCTTAAGTCTAGATAGGTTTATAAGTCTATTTGTAGAAATCAATCAACACTTAGCAATTTCAATATCAATAACAAACAACAATCTCAAACTGTTGCCAAGGCAACCTCCTTTTAACAACATATTGAGATTGTTGATTTTATTGATATTGGGATTGTCTAAGTGTTGATTGGTTTCTATGAATATATATAGTGCAGTTATCTGTTTTAATGGGGGGAAATTTAAATATTTTTTAAAGTTTTTAATAAATTCATTAAAATTCAAAAGTGAAAATAATCTTAAATAAAATATCAACATTGCAAAAAATAAAATAAAATAGTAAAAATGTTTCAGCACAAATAATTTCATATCAAACTTCAGACTAAACAAATATATTTATTAAAAAGATATTTTTTTAAAAATAAATTATTATTTTTTCACATAACTTTATTAAAATTAGATGTTTTAAAATTTAAATATTAAAAATCTACTTTTCATTTTTTTTTAAAAAACATAAAAAACAAAAGCAATAATTAAGTTGTTAACAGGATAACTTTCTTTTAAAAAATCATATGTATATAAAATTTAAATATCACATACTTATTAAAAGAATTGCTTAATAATTTTAAGAAAAATAAATAAGTAAACCCAAACAAAAAGAAACATATTTTCTATCAGTACCACTATCAACAAATACTTGGGTTGCCCAAGAGCAGATGTTTGTTTTCTCCTGAATAATTTTTTCCATTATTAATTACTGATTTCTATTGACTTTAAGCCAATAAACATCACATGACCAACACCTCTTATGCTTGCGTATAACTGTTGTTAAAACAGGCAAAACTCACTATATATAATGCCACACACAATAAGTAGAGTAATCAATAGATGCCAGAAGGCTTGTGCATAAAATCCCCATCTAGTTCCTAATCATCCAATATCCCCAGGTTAGTTTCTGACTTATGGCCTTTGTCAATGAGAAGCCTTGGATCTGAGAACACTGCACCTAGATCTTAGGATCTAATGCAATCCTCCAGCAACCAGTTTTTATCTCCATTTAACTACAAAACTATGAGTCTTAAACTGAAAACACCTTAATGTTTTTAATCCAAGCCCATCAGCTTATATAGTCATATGGGTCTGAACCTAGTTCAGTACCCATAAATTTTGGTGTCTTTGGTTTTTTAATAACCATAGCCACCACTATCCTATTAGGCAGGATTGGTTTTAAGCCAATAAACATCACATAACTACCTCCTCTTATGATTGTGTATAACTGAAAAAGTCTTTAAAAAGGCTTTATTTTTTATTGAATGTTTTTGTAGTAAATTTTTAATACCATTTAACCCAATTTCAATGCCAATAGGATTGTTATATGAAAGCCATGCATAGGATGAATGTGTTGTTCAATAAAATATAATTTCTTGGCTCCGATGCATGTAGTAATGATTGAATTTTTAGATTAAGATGTGAAAGATTTTAGTTTCAGTTAAATTATTTTAATTATTTACTTTTTCTATATTTTATAATAATAAAAGCTTCTGCTAAGGATTGATCCTTTTTAATACTTTATCACTTGTATTTGTAGTTGTGATACTTATTAGTTTGTCTATGAAAATGCAACTTTATGAGGATAATGGAAATAGTTAATAGGTTAGTGATTGATTTATTTCAATATTCAGTCCACTCAAAGAAGTATGGAGAGGTGCACATAGGGAATAACAAGAAGAGATCGAAAACGCAATATATGGCTAAGAGAAAAAACAGCTGCTACTGACCTCATTGAAAAAATTAAAAGACTGAAGTGGAGTTGGACTGGACATATTACTAGAAGAGAAGATAATAGGTGGACAATTAAAATCTTAAACTGGATTCCAAGAGATTGTAAAGGACCCAGAGAGAGACTACATGTGAGATGGATGGATGAAATAAGAACGTGTGCAAGGGTGATGTGGAGAAGAGATGCTTGAAATCAGAGAAGATGGATTGAACTTGGAGCGACCTTCATCCTGCAGTGGATTGATAATGTTGATGGTGGTGATTATTATTATTTATTTTTAAAATCCTATCTTTATTAATTTTTTTTAAACTGTTCGGTTTCTCTGCTCTTAAAAAAATCATTTGTATAAATTGTATCAATTTATTATTTATTTACCATTTTAAAGTCTTACGATATAATCATTTACAGTTCTATTATGCAAGTTTACAAATTGTGATTTGAATTAAAATAAATCTTCTTTTTCCAGGTTACACTCAGATTTAGAATGTCATTAGGCAAATAAGTAATTGATAAATAGATATCTAGGTATTATTTGCAAAAGAATAAAACAAGGGGACTTGTAAACTCTTAGTATCCAATATAAAAATCTTAACATACATAACCATCTCATAAATAAAGATTTGAAAAAGATTTTTTGCTAACTACAAAATTTGCGTTACTTAAAATATGAATAGTCACATTATAGTTTAAATCAGCTATTAATAGATTATCGTGGTAATTTTTGTATGTTTAATTGGAATGCGTAAATTTTTGAACTTTAATTTAGATACAAAAACATTCTGTTTGTAACTGAAGAAATATATTTTTATTACTAATAAAATGCAGTACTATTTCCCAAGCATGTCTTCAATACTTTTACTAATAATCGAATTATTAGATAATATTGCATTATTGTTATTTTACAAATAAAACCAGATCGAAAACGCAATATATGAATAAGAGAACAAACAGGTGTTACTGACCTCATTGAAAAAATTAAAAGATTGAAGTGGAGTTGGGCTGTACATATTGCTAGAAGAGATGATAATAGATGGGTAATTGAAATCTTAAACTGGATTTCAAGAGATTGTAAAAGACCCAGAAAGAGACTACATGTGAGATGAATGGATGAAATAAGAAAGCATGTAGGGGTGATGTGGAGAAGAGATGCTAAAGATTGGAGAAGATGGATTGAACTTGGAGAGACCTTCGTCCTGCAGTGAATTGATAATAGTTGATGATGATGATGATGAATTTTAAATATATAGTTCTATACGTTATTAAATTCTTTTCACCTAAATAATATGAGGATCCTCTACAAATTTATGGTTCAGTACAAATTTGATGTTATTGCATGCACTGAGAAAAATCATCAATTTTCTAATAATATGTTTTCAACATCTTGTATTTACATAAATCCTTGATAGATGCATTCTAAATATAGTATTGCTACTTTTGTTTCAAATCCTTTTACAAAGCACTGAAGATAGTTTGAATAATCTTGCAATTAGCATTCAGATAAATAATATTTATGTATAGAATATTTGCAAAACAAACATTGCAAAATAGTTCTATCATTCTTGTTTAAATTTTTATATCTTTTTGATTTCTAAAAATTATTAATTCTCATGGTGGCCTATAAAAATCTGCAGAGAGAATCATAAAGATAAAAAACTTTTAGAAAGAGTACATTTGAACGGTATGCACTTACTTTACAATGTCAAGCAAAGAGAGAGAAAAAAATATTTAGTGTGGTTAATGGGAAAAGGAGACAACTTTTAATTTATGTTTTGTTTTTACACAAATGGTTCACCATTAGCAGATAATTTACTGATATTCAACTATTACTCCCATAACTAATATGAATCATGTCTAATCATTCATAGAATCCATATTTCTGTAGTTGAAATTTTCTCTGTTTCTTGGTGGCATTATGAAAACTGAAATTAACATACTCAATATTTCTAATGGAATATTAATAAATTCTCTCCAATTTTCTTTTGATATAATTTTTTTAACAACAAAATTGATTCCAATGTGTTCATTCTTTGTGAACATTGAAAGAAATTAATTTCAAATTGGAACAGAACCAAAAGTATGCTCTATATCCATTTATTAATCAAAACTCTAGATATCATTGAAAAATAAATCACTAAATGATATAAAACAAAATCTGATGAGAAAATAGTGAGATGAAAAAATAAAATGTAAAAACTAATTTAAAGGCCAGTAAGCTTGATGTCTATGAAAACATACCTAAAAGAAATACTACCATCATTTCTAATAAGATTTATAATCCAAAGATTGAAAGATTGAGAAAAAGCTTTATTAAAGTACATTTGAAAATTTTTCCTTCATGATGTTCATTTAACATTAATCTGAAAAATATAGTAGGTGTTGGTAACCTTGAGTATGTTCTTCATTGTCTTTAACAAGGAGAGAGCCCAGATATGCATTTGGCACAATGATTTAGTAATATTATTCCTTCTATTTACGTATATAAGAAACATTTATTGTAAGTAAATTACATACTGCCTTAGATAATATTTACTAAGGCTGTAAACCTCAAGAGTGTGCACGTGAAAATGCGAAGGTAGGAACCTCTACAGGTCTTAACCACAAGCTTACAAATATTATTCATAAAAATTAACACAAAAACTGAACATAAAAATAAAACTATAGAGTTTTAAAGACACAAACAATGATTATCCATTATTATGAGGTGTTCATTGTAAACTATTTTGACAAATTAAAATAGACAATGCTAACTTTAAGCTCAAAAGGATACATTGTGACACTGTTTTAAATTCAACAATTCAGTTATTGAAAAAAAAAAATTCAAAATAAATTAAAAACTAATAATACTGTTGTTTATTTGATTTCAGCTATGATTTCTCTTAGGGAAAATAATCTTCATCTAGAAGTTTCTAAACTTTTTAAATTCAAGAAAACTATCAATTTATTTCACAAAATATTTATCAATAAAAAAAATTCAAATCATACTAAATGATAACCACAGCAGTAAGAAAATTTTACAGAATGACTTGTCAAAAAGTTTAGTTCTTTCGATGTCGAAAACATATCCATGCTGAAAATATAGTTTTGATTTCAGAAAAGAGATCTTTTACAAATATATAAATGTCTCTCAGTAAAGATATAAAAATAGAAAATATATTTTTTAATATTGAAGGCTTATTCCTCATCTAGTAATTACAACATCTTCATATTTTCAGCAAAATTTCTCTACATGCAGTTAAATATTAATGTAAAAAAGATTTCTTGCATATTTAAAATTATTTCTTTGCTCTTACTTTATATAGGGTATATGAGCACAGACTTTCACATAACCCACCACTCTCCACACTATCTCATAACACTGAAACCCTTGAACATATGTTGAAAAGATAAATAATCACCAATATAAGTATTTCATGCTAAACCAGCAATCATCAGTTGATCCAGATTACCATCTCTACACATATATAATATAAGTACTCAGATATATATTAAGATAGCCAATCCTCATACTTTAATGGACAGGCTTCAATCTATTCCACACTGCAACTCTTCAACCGTCCATCCAATTGAAAATCTGATGATGAAATGCTCAAAGACCACCCTGAGGCCAAGATTCTTGTCACACCCATGTTGATCTAAGGTCAATATGACACCTCATCTACAGGACATAATCCATTTAATACATATACAAGGGATGGGCAGACATCTCTTCTATGTAATAACTGTAACACACAGGCTTATTATATACCTGTGTGTTTCAGTTATTATATATAAAATTCAAAACTGCCTAATACTATACTAAGTTTTGTATTATAAATAGATAATTGCTAAGTAGCTATTTATATAGCTTCACCACCTATGACTCATATCTAATCAAAATATTCTTTTTGAATGTTGAAGAAATAATTTACAAATGAAGAAATGTGGCATATAATTGGAATTCTTATAAGGTTTCAAAAAATTTCTTTTAGAGCCAACAGTAAAATGAGTTGGATTTGATCTTTATAGATATAACTGGAGTATGATTAATAAAGTATTGCTTCAAACACTTCATATAAGAACTTTAACAGCAATGATTTGTATAAACATGATCACGCATAAACCATTAACCATATAGCTAATGATAATCAAAATAGTGGTTACAGTTGTAGAATTAAAAGACTTACCTAAAGCTACTACTAAATCTATCTCCTGATTGGAAAGTATGTGGTTCTTTTTAATAACATTTTATTAATTGTTGAGCTGAGAAAAATATCCATATGCTAAATAAATAAATAAATAAATTATCAAATTCATTCTTATGTTAAATTTCAATGAAAATTTAAAAAATAGAAGATAAGTTTTTTGCTATCTGAAAATGTAAAAACTTTATACATATAAATGTAAAATAAAAGAGGTTTTGTTGATTTCAATAAATCGTCAAATGTTAATGAATCGGCAATCATCAAATGTTAAAATAACATAATTCTGGTATAACTAAACTAAATTGAACTATGGGTATTGTGAAAGGAAGTCTCGTTTTGATTATTCAGAGTTATATAGTTGATAAAGACTGCAAGATGTATAGTCGAAAGTATTTCTAATAAAATATAATTTATGTGAATTTTACTGTGTTTTAATATATATATTGATTTGAATATTACATATATTTTGGAAAGAATACAGACATCAAACTTAATTTATTATATATATGTAATATAAAGAGCATTCCAAGGTAACTATAAACAAGCTATTCAAATGCTCTTTACATTACATATTAGTAAATGCAAGCTATATGGGTCATGTGACATATAATATAATTTTATTACTATATATATATATATATTTATTTATTTCATATCGTTAATTACTTAATACAGCTGTGTGGGTTATTGTAATGATAGACTTGCAAAAGCCAACTATTACAGATTATTGAACACAGCTCAGCTCTGTCATTTGTGTCTTTATTTCCTATGATTTTCAAAGCAACAAACCCTTCAATTCGTCTATTAACAAACAGATTTTATTATTTAATAGAACTCCAAATTGTGCAATATAATATTTAATTATTCTTATTTGTTATGATCAATTAATCTTTAAATATTCTTATCAAATCTTCTCTCTCTCTCTCTCTATATATATATATATATATATATATATATATATATTAAATACAATACCTGGAGTCTAGATGTAATATAAGGGATTTGAACACAGGCTTTTAAGCCTTCAGCTTTCCACTCCATCTCATACAACTGATATATATATATATATATATGATTACACACATTTGGAATGATAAATGATTTCCAATATATATATATTTATCATGCTGAACCAGCATTCATAAGATGATCCACATCAACATCTCCCCCCCCCCACAATTATATATAATCAGTGCTTGGTTTATATTAAGATAGCAAATATTCACACTTTATTGGATGGATTCAATCTGCTCCACCCTCCAACTCTTCAGCCATCTATACCATTAAAAATCTAATGATGAAACACTCAAATCCCTTGTTTAATGCCAATATTATTGTCTGTCATACCCATGTTGACCTTAAGACACTCTGACCTCTCATGCATAAACCCCCATCCATTTAAATATATAGAAGAGGATTAGACAGGATACAGGCTGAATTTATAATATTTTAAATACAAGTGTATTTGACATAATTGGAGTCTAGATGTACTATAGAGGATTTGAACACAGACTTTCACACTTCCTTCAGCCATCCAATCTATCTTATACAACTGATACACATTACAACACACATATGAAAAAGATAAATGATC
The DNA here is from genome assembly GCA_028023455.1 of Epiperipatus broadwayi. Lineage (NCBI taxonomy): Eukaryota > Metazoa > Onychophora > Udeonychophora > Euonychophora > Peripatidae > Epiperipatus > Epiperipatus broadwayi. The sequence goes on from JAQFVV010006754.1 coordinate 306,018, forward strand.
TCCAATATATGTATTTCGTGCTGGACTAGTACTCACCAGTTGGTCCAGATCATAATATTCCACACACATATATAATCAGTTTTCGGTTTGGCGTGATAAAGTTTTTAATTGTATTATGTACGCCTGCCAAAAAAGTATTAATATTGTCTTTTTTTTTAAAACTTTATATCACTCGAAGAAAATTTATAAACATATTGTGCCCTATTTAGTTTATATGAAATATTTTTTTTCTTTTGAGAATTTTTTCCTAAAGAAGTAAACGTCACTCAAGATATTGGTCAGCAATACATGGTTTCTTATTTCTGCCTTTCCATTCCTATTTATTTTAGTTTCATCTCCCCCTTTAGATATTAATATTATCGTTAAAATTTAACCTAGTCAATACATAAGTTGTTTCCAGGAAAAGTTATTTAAAGTCTTCGTTTTTAATAATGAACATAACAGTATCAGAAAAGACTTTGAATTCATGAAAATAAATTTGAATTCGATTCTCAGTTAAAATATTTTTACGAGGATAACTTTTTTATATATACTCTGCATAATTTTCGACTTTTTAATAACAAGCATACATTCCTCTATCATCGTAAACTTGTAATCTGGTAAAGTGTTTGCACTTAAAGTCAATAATTATTTAAACTGAAATATAATCTAATATTAATTCAAAATACTTTTTTCGCCTTTTTTATGTTTAAATCTTGAATTCAACTTTTACACAGGATATTTTTTTTTAACTAATTGAACAAACTATAGAGGGCCTACCTGTTTGCTTTTATAAATACGTATGTGTGTACGTTTTTTCTTTTATATATATATGTCAACAAACAATTTTCATTTATTTACAGAAATAACTAAATTTGAAAGACAGAAATACCTTTAACGATTGTGTTATAAGTTAAATACTATTCTATATTTTAATTAGTAAAAATAGTTGGCATAAAAAGAATTTACAGATTTTTTTTTTATAAAAATAACATAAATAAACAACATTACGATAATAGTAAAGGTTAATTAAATAATAATCGAAAAAATTTAAAAGTATTACGATTACATATAACGTTTTCGTTTTACTTTTTCTTCTTATTACTATTAAAGCAATAAATATGTGAACCTACTGGTTATGTTTCTTTGACCAATTAGTGTCAAAATTCTGACAAAGTTGCTTGCATTCTGGATAATTCCAGTGTTATCAATTCATTTTCTATACACACTTCATCATTATCAACGGTAATCTCATGAATGAATATGTTCATTCCAATTTTTTAAAAAAAGAAAGAAAACAAATTAACAATCATCCAAATCAATCTGTAATATACAAATGCGTTTACATATTTATATATAACAAGTTGGATCATTGCACTGTTTGCTTGATACTTTGTGATGTGTATTTTAACTTTTTCAAACACCCCCCCCCCCGAATGATATCAACATCTTATCTAACTGTAACACTTCATAGATTACATTCTCATCAATATCACGTGGCAACAGTATCAAGATCTCTATACGGTAGTGCCACCAAGCAAAAAGGTTTGTGCATAAAATCCTAATCATCCAATTTCACCAGACTAGTTTCTAGATTGTGGTTTTTATATGAGAGTATTTCCCATCTAATCTCAGGATCTAATGAAAAATCCAGAAGCCACCTTTTATAATGTTACCATCCAAGTGCATTCATCTGTATAGTGTTTTCATTTTGGACTCCTAGTTTTATAGTTATGAAATAGGTAAAAGATGGCCATTGGAAGGTTGCAATCGATCTTCAAGGCTCATCACTGATGCATGCCACAAGCAAGAAACTAATCTGGGAATATTGAATGAGTAGGAACTAAATAGGAATCTTATGCACAACCTTTCTTCAATCATATTATGTCCAGTGAAAACTCTCAATATTGTACTTTCTTAATCTCATTGAGATAATGTTTATTATAGAAACTGAGGCAACATTTCATATAAAAACCATATTCAAGTTTATCATAAACCTTAATCTGTTATCATATTTGCATTCATTTAAACAGTCAAAAAATATGCATTTTTATGATAATACACTCTAGAATATCATACATAGACATCTGAAATATATTCTAATTGCTCTTATAATATTGCAATTACCCTTTCAGAATTTTACAAAGCATAGCCAATAAAAGTCTTATGTTTTATGTTATAGAAATAAGGAGTCAGAGACTCATTTTTTCACTTAACTGGTAGATAATAAAACTAATTTAGTAACAACACATTATAGTGTTTAATGCAAGACTATAAAAAATAAATAAATAAATAGGATCATTTTCTCAAACTGATAACTAAGTTAAAAGTTTGTGAATATTTTTCTTGGATCAATTCTTAATAAAATAAAGTTTGTAACTCTATATTTATTTTACTAGTGCAGTATTTGTAACTAATTGTAATCAGAAAGAAATTGCACCCTTCACACATGTGTTGCAATGTTATTTTGATATCTGAATGTTGTTTTGGAAACCAAAGCACAATCAGCCACATTATCTTTCAACCTAAATTTTATTGTAGATGTAGGAAATCAGAAAATTTCACAAATGTTATTAGATAGAATAAAGTGAATGAATGTAAAATGATTAACAATCACCTTTACACACCAACTCCAAAATGTTTTGGATTGGCCTGAATGTGTGAATTAAGGGCCAAAAATAAGAAGACCACTCATCTTTTCAAATTCTCTGTCTTGTGCTTTGCTTTGGGAGTATTTTTTGAATTCAACAAAACAATATCGAGGTATGTGTATAGGATGCAATTTTTTTCTGATTAAAATTAAAACAAATCTCTTGTATATGTATTAAATGGATTATGTCCTGTACATGAGGAGTCAGATTAACTTTATGTCAACATGGGTATGATAAGAATCTCAGCCTCAGGATGGCCTTTGAGTGTTCCATCAACAGATTTTCAATTGGATGAATGGTTGAAGAGTTGGAGTGTGGAATGGATAGAAACCTGTCCATTAAAGTATGAAGATTGACTATCTTAATATATATCTGAGCATTTATTGCATATATGTGTAGAGATGATAATCTGGACCAACTGATGATTGCTAGTTTAGCATGAAATACTTATATTGGTGATTATTTATCGTTTCAACATATGTGTTCAAGTATATCAGTGTTATGAGGTAGAGTGGAGAGTAGTGGGTCATGTGAAAGTCTGTGCTCATATACCCTATATAATCAAAAATTAAGTATGCTTTGCAGATCAATTGAAATGGGAAGAAGAATATGATTATTAACATATTAAAGTAATGAGCCAGAAAGAAAAATCTTTTGTTTTAATCAATTAAAAAAAAATCTAACAACAAACCTATATGACATTTGATTCATACTTCATTAAATTGTCCATACATGGTTTTAAATATTACTGTCATACAAATTAAAAATAGAATCAACACTAGTGCTGGTCTTAATTTTGTAGTAATCTTAATTTCAAATGCTCAGATTTTCCACCAGTACTAACATTTTTCTCAGTCTATAATGTAGAAACTGTATAATATAAATGCATTTTAGATGGTAACTATCTTAACAGAGTGAGGCACATATTTTCAATTAATTATGGAAACTAACAAGCCCGAATGTATAAAATGCCAAGTTAATGTCAGGAATAAAGGTGTGATTTTTTTCCAGATATTTCTATTGCATTTTCCCGAAAACAATAGCAACAAAAAAAATCTATAATTCATCTTAATTCTTTAAAGCCACGTTAACACTGACGATGATTTGTTTATTAGCAGAAGCAATCTATTTAACGAATTTCTGGAAATTATATTTTCTATAGTAAATAAAAGTGATTACTTTATTGCAATAACTGAAACACAGGCTTAATATATTGCAATGCAGTTTTAATTAACGTTTTTTATTTTTATAAAGTGAATTAATAGAAATTCTTAAGATCTGTCATTATAAGGTAAATATTTAATAAATAATATTTTTTATTGCATTACCAAATGTATATCATATAATACTAAATCATGCACTACTGACGAATGTCACAAGCCAGAAACTAGTCTGGGATATTGGATGAGTAGGCACTAGATGGGGATTTTATGCACAAGCCTTCTGGCATCCATTGATTATTCTGGCTTGCACTGAGTGGGAATACATATAGAGAGTTTTGCCTGTTTAAATCTATTGTTCCCGATATATACCGATTTATTTAAAAGGCTAATGAATTAATGAAAGAAAGTTAACATATATACTTTACTGATTATGACAAAACAACTGATTTAGTTCATAATTGCATATTATAAGGAAACAAAAGACCGTTATTTTTAGGATTTTTTTTTAATAGAAGACAAAAGCTATTATTAAAGCAGGCAATACTGAATCAAATTGTATATAATTATTAAACTAGAGATAATATAAAGAATCTGAAAAAGAGAAAGTAATTATATATTCTTAATCTGTAGTAAAAACATTAATACAATTCAGTACAGACAACATCGAACATATATCTAAAAATGGAAAATACCTAAAATCACCAGAAAAATTAATTTGAAATATGATATTATTCCTAAATAAAGAAATAAAGAAAATATTATGGCAACAATAACAGCAGATAACTTTAAAATTAATAGGATGAAAAGCAGATTTTATGGATTTTTTCTTTTTGAATCTTTAATGGCTATGAAACTACAACCAAGCTGCCATTTTAATGAATTGTATTGCAAATTTTTACATATATGTACAAATGTTAACACTTGATCACAATTCTTTGGTACACTTCCAGTGTCCAAGTCCTCTGTCTCTAAATGCATTGCCTTAACAATATCAAATATTAATTTATGATTCTTCACCCATAATACAGAGTTGGGTAATATATATAATACACAATGTATATATTTAAAATCAATAGTAATAAATTATAAACATATTTAATTAAAAGATAATAGTTATTTATAAGCCATCAGGATTATTAACATAATAATAAAGACTTCTGTGTAGCCTATATTTTGAAATGCTTCAGTAGTAAAGTTAACTTAAATAACTCATTCTATTTTTATTTATTTTCTTATTCATTTATAGTTCACTAGCTAGAGAAGGCCCACTGTACAGGAAAGATTATAAAATTCTGAATCTTTTACCAATTTACACCTTAGCACAGCTTCCAGAAACACATTAAACATAATGGTCCAGATCTAACATCACTTCAAGGGGTTTTAAATAGAGGCATTTTTGCTGAAATCAGGCTTGCTACATACGTAAATTTTGCCATCGGGCTGACCAGATGCAAGGTGATCTTTCAAAAATTACCATCTGATGAACTTAATAACTGCTTCCTCAACATAATTAAAAATATCCAAGAAACAGACAAGAGAGAGGCAGATCCATACCTGGCCATATTAAAACCTGGGAATTCACAACTGGCCTAAACAATACCTGACCAACCAACCCCTAAATAATGTATATGAAAATAACTATTAAGAATAATAAAACCCACCATAGCTCACCAAAACAGGGCACACTAACAATGGTATCTTGTTATAGACTAGATAAATGAAACATTCGCCTTGCATCCACTGATTAAGTTCTTTACTAACTATCATTTTGTATTCTACTAACATTTGGATCATTCCTTTGTATATATCACCATGGAATCTCACCTAGTTAAAAAAATTTTCTTCTTTCTATTCACCTATAGGTCAAATAAAACTTATTTTGAAAGAGAAGAAAGTTGACTTGACAACAGTTTGGGATTTTTTATTATTATGGCAATTATCTAAGTGTTATCTAGTTTCTAATATATATATATATATATAATCAATAAAGCAAGTCATATATAGCGTGACATACATATAATTAACCTACTCAAACATTATACTGAATGTTTATTATATATATATATATAAATAAACTAACCAAAGGAAATATATACAAAAATAATAAAATCAAAAAAAAATATTTCTGCATGAAATTGCTTTAATATTTCAACCAGAGGACTGGTTTTCATTTTTTCTGATAGAAACCAGTTTTCTGGTTAAAATATTAAAGTAATTTTATACACAAGTAATTTTTTTAAATTTTATTATATATATATTCAATGTGTTTATATAATATATATATATATTTTATTATATATATATTCAATGTGTTTACAGTTGTATGATATAGATACATTATTACTTTTTGGGTTAAACTGTGTCTTATTTTCCATTACATACCAATATTTTGATGAACTAGCATCTGCCATTGTCAATCTTGACAATTGGTGAATGCTAGTTCATCAAAATATCAGTTTGTAATGGAAAATAAGACATGATTTAGCCCCATAAGTAATAATTTATATATATTGTAACCTTAATTCTTTAGGTTAGATATATGTTTTAAAGTATTAAAAATATTTTTATAAGATTGTATTAAGTACATTTCTTTATCTATACACTTATAATAAAAATCTTAAATTATATATTTCAATAGTATGCATTAAGATTATTCATTTAGCCCAATTAGTTAGAAGTTATTTGGCTTGTGTTTTAGAATTTAGAGTCCCATGTGATTGCCATTATTCCATTTGATTGGCTGTCACTTAAGCATTTTTTTAAAGCGTATCTGTTTGAAGGTGTTTAACTTTCACGTTATTAACAGGTTATCTTAAGTTGTTTAATATCTGCTTGATAGAATAAAAATATTTAAACTAAAAAAAGTTAATCTACAGGTTAATATGTTTCAAATAGATATAATAGTTAAAGTTTTTCTATGTTCTCTGAAATGATTGTGAACTTCATTAGGATTTTTAGTCATTGATTTTAAAAATAAATAATTTTAAAAATAAAAGTTATGATTTATTAGACATGAATTTATATGAAAGTATGTAAAAATTATAATCTAAAAATAGTAAGTATAACTGACTGAGATTAGTGCTATTTTTAATTGAGTTTAACTGTCTTTCAATAACTAATTTATTTTCAAAGCAATAAAAAATGGCTATCTGTGTGTGTTATAACCTGCATGTATAATACTGAAAGTTAAAAAAAGATTTATTAAAAATAATAAGTGTATTTTAAAATTGGGTACATCTATTATAATGTTAAAAGGTTTAGTTAGGATAAAGTAAAAAAAAAGTTAAATAAGTTAAGAATAGTATATTTAATAAAAAGAATGTTTAATTTAAAAATCAGTTAATAATTTTATTAAATAATTGAATTGATAATTATTTAGAGTCAGAAAAAATCATTAATTAATGAGTTAATTTATTGTCTAGACAGTCACATTACTATATTATCACATTACTAAATTATCTGTACGTAAAATGCCTGATCAAGATTAGATCAATTAAAAGTCAATAATGACTATTAATTTAAATTTTATAATGCATACATGTAAACTGTTGGTTTAATAAAGAAAAAAATTACCTTGTTCAGAAAACTACTTTTCTGAATACCCATTTAGTTAATCTATTTTAAGATTAAATTTAAAATACAATAACAAAAGGTTAATTTTAAAATTAAAAAATATATATTCTAAATATTAATGTTATATTTAACATAAAAAATGATAAAGTTTTAAAGTTGTGAAAATATTTTTTCTCTCCTTCTGCTAATAAGTTGAATGCTTGTTTGGAATTTTTCCATTGCCTAGTTAAGGAGGAAGCTTTGTGCACAATCATACTCCTGTATAAATGCCATTAAAAAAATTGTAGAAGTAATAATAATAGAATCCAGTAAAATCTAAGAAGGATATTAGCCATCCTTTAAGATAAAATATTTATTTCAGTCCTTTCTGAAAATTTTATCCAGGCATTTAATATCTTCATAGAATATTAGTTCAAAATCCATTTTATATGAAATATTTTTTACGTACGTTTCAGCCTTTGTGTAAAGCCTATATATTACAGTAAATGTAAATAATATTCGCATTTTCCATCAGTCAAAAACATTAGTAGCAGACATTATATAATATAAATTATTTATTCAATACATTTATCAGCAGACATGTAGTTCGTGAATTAAAATAAGTATTTATTTCTTTAAAAAATAATTACGATTTTATCCTTTAAAAAATATATCTTTTCACTACATATTTTTCTCTTCCAGGTAAAAAAAACAGCCATATTATTCAAAGCATTCATTATATGATATAATTTCAATCTTTTAAAAATATGTATCAGAGCTCATTTATTCCAAGTAAAGTTATTTTAAAGTATATAATTTATTTATTGATTTCATCAATAGCAAGTCCTTTTAAAAGCATAAAATACATTCAAAAGTTATCTTCTTTAATTTGTCTTTAAATACATCATTCTTAAAATGTAAGTACATTTTGATAACTTTTTTTTAAAAAAAAAAAATTATATGTCAAAGTGTTGACCAGAAAATGAACCCGGTCCAGCTGCTTGGAAGGCAGCTATGCTATTCACTAGACCACCAATCCTTACCCATTTTGATTACTTTAATAACAAATTAAATGTGAATTACTACTATCAATTATATAATAAACAAATATTCTTCATACTATAAAACATTTTAAATTCAGTTTTTAAACTTAGATGCAGAGTCTTAATTTTCTTTCTTTTCTTTCACATTTAACACTATGATAAAGATTTTAAATAAATATCCAATACCTCTTAATTGACTTTAAGAAAATTAGTTTCAATAAAGTTATTGTAAAAAAGAAGTTCATTCACTCCAGGTATATTATACATAAAAATTTCAACGTTTTTATGTAAAACTTTTCCAGTCTTGTTGCAGTATATTTCTTGACATTTTGTGTTCATTGTCCTAATATTTAAGTAGTTACTATCACATTCCATAGAATTATTGAGGACCTAAGCTATGTTCAACTAAAAAAAGATTGGCAGGGAAATTTGGTCTTTTATTGAACCATTATTTACGTAGTTATTCCAGTTATATTTTTTAAGAACACCTTTAAATAAAATAATAATTTAAAAGAAATTACTACTGTTACAATATAAAAAAAACAGTTATAAATTTCAAACTAAATCTGTCTTAATCCAAATCTGTAAATCACTGTAACATTAAAATCAGTATCTAGATTGGCTTCAATCTCTCAGTTTTATACTGGTCTTAATTCAATGATTACATTGGTCAATACTGCTTGTACAAATCTGCTAATTTATATAATTACATCAATATCATTTTTAAAATTAAGTTTTAAAATTATGAGACATCAATTTTAAATATTATCAAATTATTTAATACCTTAAATATTACATATATCTAAAAAAATTAAATGGTTATAGTTTTATGACAAAGACACTGCTCGATGGTGCCGTTATCACGCCAAAACTATAAAATATGGACATTCCCAGGTCGTTAATTTTAATAATTTTTCTGTGTTTCTTGTTATGTAAAAAAAAAAAAAAATACCAAAATTGTGCTTTTTAAAATTTTTTTTCATTAACGTAAAGAAATTAAATGACAACAATAAATGTAAAATAAAATCAACAAATTTCAATTTAATTCAGGTTTTTTTTTTTTTTTTGGAGTTACACCTTTTTTGTTGTTGTTGTTTAAAAATTCATAATCAGAACAAAAAATAAAAGTTCTTAGTTCTTGGTTTTTACATTATAATTTTTACAGAGAAACAGATATTAAAATGGCTTTAAACTTTTTTTTGATATGCTTTTTAAGGTATTTTAAAAAAGTCAATTGCAAATTTATTACTGGATATTTTTGTGTTGTCGCTATTTTTTACTTCAAATATAATGGCAACAAATAGTAAAAGTTGTTAGGGTTAGGGTTCTGTTGTTGGTAAATCACAGAATTGAACAAGATGTGTGATTTTCTGTGCCCTATTGTTGGTCTCATGGAATGTTACGAACAGTACGTTACTTGACGCATTACATAATTCCAACTACCTTTACACATCTATCTGGACAAGAATTTCCCGCTTAAAACTTCAATGCAGAATGGTGTAAACAGTTGGATAATTATTACTTAAGAAAATCTGAATATTTGAATACTTTAAAAAAAATTCAATAAAAAACACATTTCCATCAAATTCAAATACACACACCCTCTCACCAAGCTATAAAAATTGTATAAACTGTACAAATTGTGCAAAGTTTATTTACTGCGATGTGATGAAGCAGCCTGCATTCTGTAACACAACACGAATGTTGTATTATAGCGCATCGCGGATTCGCATACATGCTGTACTGCGACGCGACAAAGTGGCCTGCAATCTGTAACACAACAAAAAAGTTGTATTATAGTCAATGTGGGTTTGAACATGTCAGCTGTGGAAATGGCATTTTTATGTGCTTTAGCACATAAATGATGCCATCCAGCAGTGTCTTTGTCCATAAAACTACAAACAATTAAATATCCTTAAAACAATTTTTTAACATGTAAACAACCTGAAATTGACTTAAAATAAAATATTCCATTTAAATAAAATAATAATTTTATTCATTACTTTGCTAATATTATTTTTAGACTGAATATTTGCTAGATTTTATTATGTATCAAATTTGTGTTAACAAGCTAAAATTTAAGTTTTCTTTCCCTAATTTTTTGTAAGCCTACATAATCACACAATCACCTGTAATCATGTTATACTTTGAACACATTCTAAACTAATATTAAATTAACTATCATTTAAATAATATTTTAAACAAAACTAATTACCTTAAACATATAATATAAAATATGTATGACTATAATTAAGCAATTCTACTATTATAGTATTTTAAATATAATAAATTAAAATTGATAATATCTTTTAAACAATTTTTGTATCATTATATATTTAATTCACCTTACAATGAGTTCAAACTATCTACTATATCTTTATAGGGTCCTATCTATTGAATTTGAACCCCTACTGCCTATAACATCAAAATTATATGTTAGAAAATAATCTAAATTTAATTTTTTAAAATACAATTACTTTTCCAATCCTATCTAACTGTCAGTACCAATTGTAAAGAGTAATATATATATATGTATATATAACATAATTTGCTTTATTATTGTTATATGGATTACATAAAAATAAATGCAAATATTTTTTTCAATATGTAATTTTTTTTTTCATTTTTCTTTTTATTTATTTATGCATTTCTTAAATTAAAATTTCCTATATAATTAAATTAATATGGTTATATTAATACATATATTAGATAATGATTTTACATTTTATAAAATTATTTATTTTTTAATAATATTCTATATACATATGTAAAGTTAATATAATTATTGTTTTTATTTTTTGTTTAATCATTAATTTTATGTTTTTGTTATTTTATTACATAATAATTTATATTTTCATTTCCACCAAATATTCTGTAATAATTGTCAATTAATTTTTATAAAATGATGATCTACATATGGAAGTTGTAAAATATATACTTTCAAATAGACTGTTGTAAAACATCATCATGTCAAAGTTAGAAAGCGTTTACTTTCATATATAGCTACTGCAAAACAAACAATAAGAAAATAACTAACAATATTAATAACACACACATATATACTCACAAAAACACAAACTGTCAAAATGATCACAGAAACAAATGCTAAAAAAATCAATTATCCACTAACATAAATGAGGTTATTACAAAAAAAGGCAATAAATGGACTATTATATCAACATAAACATAACAAGCAGTGATTGGATATATTGCTGAAAACAATATTAATAGATGGATAGTTTAAATATCAAAATAGATAGCAAAAATTATAAATGACTTCATAAAAAAGTCTTGTGAGAATACTGAATAGGATGAAATTATCCATTGGAGTGATGCAAAAAAGGGAAGTCAGAAATTGGAAAAATTGAATTAAACTTTAAAAAATCTTCACTTGCATTGGATCAGTAATGATAAAATGAAGAAGATGATGAATATAAAAACAAGTAATCTTTCTTGTTGCATTGCGAAATGTATTTACTATAATATTAAATTAACTATGCACGTTATCACTGTTTCACAATGCTTTAATTACTACCCTCTTTTACAGTTTCGATTATGCCAGCAATCTTCAGCAGAACTTTTCTTTTATATCTTCAAAACTCAATTTAGCAGCTGAGTTTTGAAGATATAAAAAGAGTGTTTTGAAGATGATTGCTGAAGCAATGGAAACTGTGAAAGAGGGTGGTAATTAAACATTGTGAAACAGTGAAGCAGTGCATGGATGATTTAACATTATATTTAATATAAAAACAACTAATACAAATAACAATTAATGCATGCAGTAAACTTATAATAATAACATCATTATTGATAATTCTCAGTATGCATACTTATTAAATTATTAACAATTTTATGGATTCTTATTGCTTTCTCTCAATTACCTACTTTACCTTTTCAATAATTTCAAACAAATACTCAAATATTTACAAAGTATACAACTATAATAACAATATATTAACATTTAAGAAAAAATGTATTGGTTTTTAGATTTGATAAACAATATAGCAAAACAAAACATGACCTATCCGTATCATATATGTAAATATTAAACATTTGATCTAATTATTTTTACTTAAAAACATACTGAAACAAGCCAATTTGGATATAATTAAATTGTACTGAATTGAATTAATAAAGCCATTCCTTTTTAATATTTTCACAAATATTTTAAATTAAATTTTATTATTTTTGACACTAAATAAAAATATAAACAAATGACTTATATCATCCTTATGTTAACGGATTCAATTTAGTTAAATTATTTCATTTACTTTATCCAAAGTGCTCCACTATATTCAGGTACTCCTGTAAAAAAACCTCAACATTCTACACTAATGTTCAATATCATAACATACGGATTCTTTTAAAATGTATTTTTCATAGTAAGAGAAAATATAACTAGAAATACCTGCTAATATCAATAATCAGATAGGTCTACACCATTTTATGCAAACTGCCATATATATTAAATTTTGATTCATAAATAAAAATAGTTTCTCAATAAATGAGTAATATTCTTTTTATCCAAACAAAGATAACATTTTATAAAACATTTTATATTTACAGAAGCATATTGCTTTACCACATCTGAATATAAATTTATACCATAAATATCAATATTATTTATAATACAATGAAATGAAAATAAAATAGTAAACATTCTAAAATCTATGATTTCCCTTGTAAAATATCTAATATAAATTTTGAAGATTGACACAATATGTTTTTTCTATGTTTATCAATATTCTAATAATTATATTGCTCTTTTGCACTTTTTATATTGCCAAAATTTTTTGGATATGTCACTCAAAGACGTAGGAAGAGGTAAATATGCTTTTTTTTATTAAATGCTTTATTTATATATGTCTTAAAAGTATAATATATAATCTTTATACTTAAAGCATTAACAAAATAATTATTTAATTAACCAAAATCTAATTTCATGTTATTGGCATACTTTTTATTATTATAATGATTTTATAAATCAAAAACTGTGCATATAGGCCAGCAATACCAGAAGAAGAGTGGAGAATAATACTATTCAAAACGTTATGTAATTACTAACCTGTATGGTCTATTTGTATGTTATTACTAACAAGTTGTTTGTATTTTGAAAGTTTAAAATTTTCTATACATTCAACATTTACTCATAAATGATGGAAATAATCCAACATATTACATCTTAAAAAAAATGAGATGTTTTAAAAATTTTAATGCATTTAATAAGTTATTTGACAAAATGTATTTAAGCAATTTAATTTGTACAATATCATAATATGTAAATATGATGCAGTTTTAGATAATTCATCCTATGTTTTATATTAATTTCAATAGCTAATATCACTTCCATTTTATGTTATTTCACTAAAGCTCCACATTCCATTGATCAACTGTTCTATTAAGTATAATATTATATTTTGTAAAAATTCCTGCTTGTGACAGTTAGTCTCAGTGTTAAAAATCAGAACTAATTATATTTATTTTTTTCTAAAATTGCTTTATATATGCATAAATAAATTTAAACAAAGTTATTATCATAAATATTTTTTTAAAAAAAATGTTTTAAATTTTTTAAAAAAAGGAAATAGCAAAAAAAATTTAAACTACTAGATTAAAAGAAAAGATTTTAAAAATATATTTTAAATTATTAAACAATTTTCAGTTTGAAAGCTCAAAATCAAATTGTGATTGTCATTTAGTTTAATTAATTATAAAGGGAAGAATACATAAACTCTTTTGAATAGAGATTGCAGTATGACAACTATGAATAAAATAATTAATTAATGAGCATGAAAAATAGAAAAACAACTATTAAAAAATATTTTTGAATAACAAAGTTACTTCTAAAACTCAGTCTTATATCATATATGGAGTTACCATTCCAGTTTAAAGTTATATCAGAGGGGTATGAAATTCAAAGTTGCAATGTTATCATCTGGTTTTCAGACACTATTAGAAGACAGCATCTGTTATATATATATATATATATATAATCAAAATTACCTAAAATCCAAAACTCAAACAGACTATATATAATATATATGTTGTCTAGTAGTTAGAATATCTGGCTTTCACCCAGGAGGCCTCGATTAATTCCTGACATGGAAACCATATTGTAAGTATTCAGATTAACTGTACATCAAAATATTAAATAAAAAAACTTTAAGTTTGTTGATCTTGTTTAGTTTTGTTTTCACTTGATCCATGGATAATGGAGATCTTGAAATACAAAGTTAACTTGATAACCATGGTAACCTAATGCTTCAAAATAATATTGTTTACTGCTAATTCTAGCCCCAAAAGCCTAAATCTGTTGTGATCAATCTCAGAAAAAGATATAAACAGGTAAATAAGTAAATAGATTTTGGAAATAGTTAAGTGTATCATGAAAGATTACTTGAACAATATTAACAATTATTATTAAGTATTACATATTTCAATTTCTGTTATTGCAATCATCATCACAACACCTTTACACAACTAAATGTTTTATGTTTCACATTTATTTGTTTGTAAATTAATTTAAGGAAAAATTATTATTAAAAACATATGTAAAAATATTTATATCCATTAAAGCGTATTAGAATTAAAATCGGAATTCCTTATTTTGGTTTAAAAATGGAAAAATAATATTAAACTTATAAAACAGGATTTCATTTTCACTGTATCCAATTTTTTTAAAAATCTTTATTTCATTTACTTTGGAAGTAAAATTTTCTTAAATAAATTGTTCATTATTGAGTTAAATTTGAGTGATTTCCAACAGTTGTTATGACAACCATAACATTATCAAGAATATCTTATAAATAAAAAGGAGAGACTGTAATTTGGGTTCTTATCATTTGTCGTTGCATAAAATGGACATGTTTTTCTCTGACTTCAAAAAATTATTAAATTTTATTGTTTAAGTGGTTACTTGATAAAACTATGGAAGAATAAAATTTTTAACTATCTGCCCTTTCAATGGGGCAACTAGCTGATGAAATTCCAGAGGAAATGAACAAAATGTGAAAGAAAAATCAATCAAAATGCATTGTATTGCAGGTCAGCTATATAAAGATATTCCATGGTTAAAAATGCAGAATTGCATTTATTTATTTGTGATGAATATAACCCCCATTATGTTTTTATGGATATTTACTAAGGCTGTAAAACCTCAAGAGTGTGCATGCGAAAATGCAAAGGTAGGGATCTCTACAGGTCCTAACCACAAGATTATGCTTTGGAAGAAAAGAGGGTAACCTAAGGGGACCCATTCTTTACTTCAACCTACTTTCTATATGAATAGGTGAAGCTGAAGTGGTTATATCTGAGAGCGTGAAGCTATTCAATACTTCACTGGTTAAGTCCACAAATCCTATTACACATTAGTACTCACAAAATCTTTCAATTTACAATGAGACAATGGAAAGATCTTATAGTTAGAAATTTATGGATATTGTATTTCAGATCAAGGAATTCTACAGGCTCAACCTATGTGTGATAATAAATAATTTAAACTTCCCTACCATAATTAAAGAAAAAAGAAAAGGCTAGTATTGATCCTTCACTTGATTATAACTGGATTGTGTCATTAAAGGAATTCTCTTTGCATATTATTGTCAATGGAAAAAGAAAAATTAAAACCAGTGATGTGTAATGTTGCATCTGTTGTTTTTGAAAGCTGGATATTTATATACTTAAAAAAACATTAGAAATTAAATGCAAAAGGAATTGAATTCAACCTCACATGCTTATCTTCTCTACTCAAAGGAAAATCATCTCTACACCTTAGGATTGGAAATAAAAAACCAGAAGCTATGTTGGATCAGTGTATAGTGAGTGAAAATGGACAGACTTTCACTTATATGGAATGATTTCTATGCATATATATATATATATATATATATATATATATATATATATATATATATATATATTGTGCCCTTATCTGTAGGTCATAATAAGGTAGAAAGGTCAATTACTAAAAAATTTTAAATTTTAAGTTATATTTGTATGATATATAAATAATAATAGGATAATTAAATTTTATAATACAATTTAAAGCTGAAAATACCTGGTATATAAAAATGTAATAGATTATTTTAAAAGAAAATAGTTAAATAAAGCTTAATTACATCCTTGCATATGGTTGTAAAAGCTGGCCATATAAAATAATACAGCTATAAGTAGTTTAAAAGTATATTAATAATTTGAGTATAATATTTTAAAATTAATAAATTAAATAAATACTATATGCAATGTATAAATATATTTAATAATCAAAATTAATAGAGTATATTTTATTAATAAACTTTAGGATGGTGAGAATTATATTTAGTTCAACATTTTAAAATTATTTTCCAAATTTTTATAAAATATATCAGTTTTGGTAATTTAGACCGAGACGTAAATAAAAAATCATTTGATAAAGTTAGTAAACACGTGACTGTATATTATATACCTTCACACACATGCTTGTTAAAATAATAATAAAGTTTGTGAATTTGAAACTAAATATGATTGCCATCGATCATTAAAGTAAAAGTTAAAATATTAAATATTGTTTTAATAATTATTTTAAAAGTTTAAATAATTTTATAAAACTATAATTGAATTTAAAAATACTAGTCTAAATAATATTTTGAGACATGACATCATCAATTCTTTATTTTAAAAGTCTAATCTGTTATATAACTAAATGTGTAAATTTGTTCGCGCTAAAATAAAGTCATTAACCAATCAACGGAGGTAAATTAGCAGACAGAATATAAGAATTATACGAAGCGGGGGGAGAAGGAATGTGTAAGTGAAAGAGAAAGTAACATATTTTTGTAGCTGATAACACCGTAGCTGGAAAAGTGATATAAATTTAAAATTTAGTATTTATTTTAAAAGTTCTTCTGTAACATATAATATATTTTGACTGCTTCGACATGGATTGCTAATTTTAAAAGTTATCTTACCAGGGAATTTTATTCAAGTTTAACCAAAAAGCCTACAGTAAAATGGAAGTACAAGGAAAAATACCTAAAAATATTACTGAAGGAAAAATATTTGGAAATTGTCTTAATACAGCTTTATTTATGCTCAACCAGAAACGTATTATTGTCACTCAGAGAAATATAAATGGGACACTATATGAGAACTTAAAAGAGAAGTTACTTGCCGTCAGGAAAAAATTATGACGCACAAATTTATAAGGCTAATTTAAAGTTATTTATTCTTCTCTATGGAAAAATTTAATATGCGTTTTTATTATAAAGAAAAATTATGTAAATGTATAATGAAGAAAGAAGGTTTATCTTTTAAAAAGAAAAACATTATTAAAAATATAGTTCCAGAATTTAAAGTAAAGAAAAGTAAAGAAGAATATGAAAGTGCTATTATATATTTTATGGAAAGGAGCCGAAAACTTTATCTAATTAAAAATATTATAACGTATTCAATGGAGGAAATGCTTGATCTGAAAAATATAAAATTAAATTACTTAATGAAAATGGATCCATGGAAACCGGAAATTTATTGAAGATTTAAATAAAGTACCTAGAAGATGCATCGGGAAAAGTCGCGCGGGAAAATACTAGCAGACAATAGTAGAAGAGAATATCATGAATTAATAATTGTATATAAAATTGTGAAAACCAAGGATTATCGTCTATGAATATTTATTAAACAGAGTAATAATTGTTTTACTTTAAAATAGAACATTAAGTGACTGAAGATGAAATAAAATATTTTTTTTTGGCTTTAATATGAACGATTTTCAAGCAAGTTCGATAAAGAAGTACCATAAATATAATTTAAATATTTTACTGATTATATTTAAAATATAAAATGCTATGTGAGATTAGGAAAACATATAAACATAATTTTAGTAATATTAAAAAATTAAATATAATAGCTTAATAGAATGATAGAAATATTGTTTTAAAAATAAAGTGTATGTATGGAAGTTTAATATCTACAAGAATCAATGGGATGGTGAAGCCTACAGAACACGATCGAGAAGATAAAGATCATTTTGGTAATTTGGATATTTATTTATAATGCATAATGTATTTTTTTAGATCATCGATTGATTAAGAATGATGTGTGAAAGTTTAAATTCTATGTACACATTTTATACAACATTTTACAACATATTCTGAGATAGGAGTAATTTAAAATATGCATGCAATAAGTTATTTAAAGTATAATTAATAATATAATATAACAGAACAATTGTGTGATTCTTTTGAACTTTCATGTTGCAAAGTATTCAGATATTTTAAAAATAGTTTGTATATGATAAATATACGAGGAAAGTAGTAAAAGATTTTCTTAAAGAACAGCGGAATAGATTTGAAATAAATGAATTTTATTATTGTTAGAAATGCAGATAGGAATTTGTCGATGTACTGTATAGAAAAATCTTGAGAAATAAGATCGGATAGTGACTTGGTAGTACTAGTGTAGAGGAAACCAAGATGATGTTTTGTTAAGAAATAAGAAAAATAAAGTATTTGGATCATAGTTAGTTTGTGTGATTTCAGTATAGCTAACTAAGCCCTATCACTGAACACATATATTTTGGACAGTGTTTTTGCGTATCTTTTAAACTTTTTGAGTATATAAAGCTGAAGAAATAGCTTTAGCATCACTCCTATAATAGAGGTTGGTAGACAGATAAAGGTCACTCCTCTATAGTGTTTTAATTCACTGGCCATTATTGTCAAGGTTTATGACGGTAATATTCTAGTTATATTTTGATCCTGTCATCTATTTTCGCTATCCTTGTTTCGTGAATCTGCATCGTCAGAAAGTATTTTCAAAGAAATAATGAATAAAATAGAACTGAGGATATATTATCGTTTAAGTAAGAATAGTTATTTACTGGAATGTGTTAGAATTGTGTAACTTTAAAAGTGAAAGTACAAAATATTATAAAGAGAGAAAGAATCATATAATACAGTTTAAAATCAATTCGGAAATGAATATAAGATTTTTAAAAGAGAAACTAAACAAAGCTTTTTATAGTGATAATAAATTTTAATGTTTTAAATAATATTTAGAAAATAAATATTGCATATTTATTAAGAAAATAATTCAATAATGTGTAATAGACTATATTTGTGCATGGTATGTTAATAGTTGTAATTATCATCCGAAGTAAGGCTTAAATGAGTATATTATGATTAACAAACATCGGATAAGGAACAATCAAACCTAATACCGAATGTAGAAGAATGTTTGAAGTAGTAGGATTCCATACAACCAATATAAAACTAGAATTTTATTATTTTTGTAGAATGTTTACTACGAATGTAAAATTTGTAAAAAAAAAAAAAAATAAAAATATAAATTTAATAATAGTGGGGATACAAAGTGTTAATAATAATTATATGAGAAATACATTCTGTAACAAGCTAAACTATAATAAGAAATCCAATAATAATAATACTGTATTTTCTTAAGCATTTAAAAGATAAGAGTTAACTAGAAAAAATACGTAGAAGTTTGATTTCATTTTTTATAAACTAGTAAAATAATTTTGTGATAGGAGAGTAAGGATATCCATGTACATAATGTAAAATATTGTTATTTGTTTATGTTATTAATAAACTTTGTTGTAAATTTATTTTAAAGCTTTGTGTCTTCGTTGTTATTTCTCCACATGGATGCATGATATCACTATACACTTATAATTGAAACAGACATATAGTTTTGCACAAAAGGTAAAC
This sequence comes from Epiperipatus broadwayi, assembly GCA_028023455.1. NCBI lineage: Eukaryota > Metazoa > Onychophora > Udeonychophora > Euonychophora > Peripatidae > Epiperipatus > Epiperipatus broadwayi. The sequence goes on from JAQFVV010006754.1 coordinate 326,108, forward strand.
CTAAAGTGTTATAATAATTTTGAAAATTTATTTGTATGATAAAATTAAAAGATCATAATTATATCATTTATTGGTCATAAGTTGGTTGCCACAATATTACATCAAAATATATGCTATTGTTGCCACACGTATTCTGTTGTCAGATTATTAAAATACTACCACTACTAATTATTTATTTATTTAGGAAGTAATAACTTATATTATACTATTGTTGTTATTATTATATTTTTTGTTAGTTACTGCGTAGTGAATTTATGACATAAAATTCCCTTTTCATAGTTTACTACGTAATTTTAAATCAGTTAAAATACAATTTATGAACCTGAGATTTTATTTTATTTTATTTATTCTATTTATTTACATAATTTTATTTAATTGAGCTAGATTCTTATTACAAAGAATATTAAGACATGATTATTATTTTAGTCGTAGTGAAAAGAGCTTAGAAAGTCGTAAGAATACTATAAGTTAGTTATTTAGTATAGTAAAAGGGGGAATAGTATTCTTATGCCATTGAGATAGTATCATGTGGATAACGTCAATGTGTCCCCGTATCATCGCTCCATGTCTCATGAAAATAATAAATATTTGTTAATTTATTTTTAGAAATATAACCGTATTTGTATTTTAAAAATTAGAGCTAGTAATCATTTTAATTAATGCTGGATATTTCATGTATTTATTTGTTAAACTGAGCTAGAACCCGTAAAAATATTTTAAACAGTATATAATATAAATTTTAGGAGAGGACGAGCGATAGAGCGGAGGGGGAGGTTAGAATATATATATTAAAAGAAATAAAGTATTTATATTTTATTGTAAAAATATAGGTAAATAGTACATATGGGTATGATAGAATTGATGCTATAAAAGGAGTCAGAGAGATTCATTTATTTCTTATTATTTAGGCTCTTATCTGATGACGTAAACTATTACAACCTGTTGTTTTCAAATATTTGATTTTTTTGTATGTTCAAAATTTAACTTGAGAATATCGGACAGAAAATGATTTAAATACAACATTTTTTTTGTTTATTTAATTATTTAGAGATTACATTAATAAAGAAATAGAAATCAATTTTTATTTGATCACTTTTTTTTTCATTATCTATCATAATTAAAATCTCAGGAAAATATTAAAAATCTCTTCTTCCATTTTTATAGATACTATTATTGTCTTGCAGCACATATTTTTTGGGAGTTCCACACACATAGATTTTATTATTTTTATTGATTTAGTCGATTTCCAAACATCAATTGATGTTCTGTTTATATTTTATTATTAATATTATCATTTTTTTAATTTATTATAAACTGATAAATTTAGAATTGATTTAAAATCTGACAAATGTTTAATTTTATTCATTTGAATGTGCAAGATAATTTGATACTTTGAAGTTTGACCCAAGATCAAACCCATCTTGGTAAGTGAACTAAAATTAGATATATGTATGTTTTCATACATTTTTAAAAAAAATCTGATTACATATAAATTTTATATTTATTACTGCACATAAATATTTGTTCACTTATTTAATTCAATATTACTAATTGAAATAATTTCATTAGTTCAGAGTTGATTATTTATTTGCTTATGTTGTCCAGTTACAAAAATCTTAATCAATTGTGTTCTGACATTAGTCAAAATGACTTATCTTAACTTCTTTTTAAATTTCTTTGAAGTGTGGATCATAAATTTCATTATCTAACATAACCAAATATTATCTTTGGCTTGGATAACTGCCAATTATTGTCATATATAGCTTAATTGTTACAAAGTCCATTTCATATTCAATTAATTGAAGATTTAGGTGGATAAATAATGTCAGTGATGGTAATTCAGTAAATATCCAATGGAAACCTAGGGTATATTTTATATAATGTGATTGAGTACTGCAAAAACATGAAGTTGTCTAATGGAATTTAATATCAATATATTCTTGTGGAGTATTTCATTTTAGAATATAACTGAAACAATAATTGCATATCGATCTGATGTAGGGTACAAATAAAATGCTTATATTATATTTAATGTTTTATTAAAATAGATATAAAACTGAGCAAAAGTTATTTTATTTAAGCATTATAGATAGCATGTAGGTTTATAAAATGTTTTCAAAATGCAATTATAGTTATTTAGAAACTAGTTTATTTAAATAAAACAGAATGTCATTAAATATTAAAATAAATTTGAATTACTATAAATAATATTATATTCCATAAAGTATGTCGGAATTTAGTTAGTTACTGATTCAACTTGAGTTTCATTCAATTCCCAATCAAAGAAATATCTTAAGCATACATCATTGTTTAGAGCAATGGTATACAATTTCCCTGCTTATTGCAGTTTTCTATGAAATTGTGAATAGATTTATTGATGTCAGGAGGGATGATCTAGTTTGCTGTATTTCATTTTAAATACTATCTGGATAAATTATATTTTGATGGAATTATTATTAGTATTATATAGTAGTGTAGTGGACAATCTAAATAATTATGTATGGGAAATATTGTTATTGCCAAGTGTGATCAATAACTGAGCTAGATAATTTTACACAGGTTATGACAGAGTTACTATTTATTAAAGCATGTTTTGTTCTATGATAAAGAATATAAATCTTGAGGGCATTTCTTTATGACAAAAGTTAATTGAACAAATGCAGAGAGGTAGTGAGATAGAAAATTCATTATTATTGTGACAAAGTAGCTACCCAATGCTAGACAATGATGATCATGTACAAGTAGCCATTATTACAAAATGCCAAATCAACTTTAGGGCTGTTATAAAGTGCCATTCCACATTTAGGTTAGATCTATAGTATTATGAATGATGTTTAAATTTTTAAACATAGTAAAGTATATTATATTGTTATCTCATATTATAATCAATAGTCCAGTACAAAATAGTAACCCCCGATTGAGCTAGATTTTGTTCAGATTAGATTGATCATCTTCCCCAGCAACATGTTACAAAATAGCATGCCAACTTGGACTTGATTAACTGATTAAAGACCCAGGTTTGAGTCTCATATATTGGCTGAACTTTGACATTGTATTTATATACATTGATGGAATTTTATAGCTGATTGTGTTATATCAAGGTGTTTCAGTAAGCTATCTAGAATTTTATTGTTGTTGCCATTCTTTATGGATTTTTTCGCAGCTGGAAGGTTGAATGGGTAGATATGTTTTATGAGAAAATAAAGAATTTTACAATCTATTTCAAAAGAAGATAGATATATTATATTTGATATAAAATGATAATCAAGCATGGAAACCAATAAGGTAGACACATTATTACAACCTGAAGGAAGTTTTGTTCAAATGGTGAGAGAATGGATCGATAATAAATTGGGTGATATGAGTAGAGATATGGATAATAAATTTGGTGATATGAATAAAAAAATTTGATAATATGAGTAAAGAAAATAAAGAACTAAGAGAGGTATAAGTAGAAAGTATTAAATAATTATGAGAAGATATGAATTATAAAATTGATTTATATAAAGTCAAACTGAATGCTACTAATGAGGTTTGATAAATTCAAATACAATTTGGTGTTCAATTGAAGAAATGTGATGTTCTATGTGATAGTAGGTTTAATGAATTAAGAGACCAATTAAATATATTGCAAGAAAAGTTGGAGAGCAGGTTTGAAAACTTGAGTAGTGAAATTAAAAGTTGGGCATAAATAGTTAGAAAAGAAATATATATATAGATTGAGAAAGCTTGCAAAGATGACAGAGACTTTAAAATTAAAAATAAAATATTAAATTAGAAGTGAAAGATATGCAAAGTCGTATGAAAATTGAACATAAAGAGGTATGCATGAAATATAATAAGGCTGATAATGAGAAAGAAATTGCAGAAAGCATGTAAGGAATCCCAGAATAGTTTAAAGGATGTGCAAGAAGAGTTAAATAACATTGGGCAAGTCAAAATGGAAGATCTATGATCTTTACACCAATTGGAAGGGTGTAGTAAGAATCAATAGGAGATATATAATAAAGTAGAAGATAATAGTAGGATGTTGAAACAAGAAATAGACAAACATTTAGAGGAACAAAAGATAAATCTTAATCATGAGATATCTATAATGTTAGAAGATAAAGTATAAGGGATGCAGAACACTCTTATTAAATGTAATGATAGTCCTATGGATAGATCATATCAATATCTAGCCTCAGAGAATAAGTTATGTAAAGTTGATCATGATATATCATCAATATATGGTGAAGAGAGCAATAAGCTAATGCATGGTGCAGAATAATTTTTGGAAGGAAAGAATAGATGGAAACATAGCCAGGTTTATTCAACTTAAGTTCTTCAAGGGGAATATGATGAAAACTCTGTAGAATATTTGGGTGTGCTGGAAGAGTTGTTCTCATTTAGGAGGTTGAGTAAGATGAAAAAATTGTCAGTAGCCAGCAACCATTTGAGTGCATCCACCAAACATTGGTGGAAACCTTTGTTTCATAAGACAGAAACATACGGGAACTTTAAATATGTTTTATTGAATAGCTTTTGGGGTGAGGACAAACAGGACAATATTAGGCATCAAATTAGCCTGGATAAATATAATGTTGGTAAAGGTAGATTGACCCAATTCTTTTGAATTCAACCAGCAAAATTTAAATTGCTGACAGCTTTTTGTTATAGGAAAATCAAATCATTTGCATTATTAGGAGAAACTTGCCGCACCACATTGAGCAAACTTTGATTGCATCTGACAGGCATATTGTCAAAGAGGTGTCTGATATACTTGGATCGCTCCATCTTATATAACTGATACACATAAACACACATATGTGAAAAAGATAAATGATATCCAATGTACGTATATATACATATGGGTATGTATCGGTTATATAAGATGGAATGTATAACTGCGATAGCTGAAGAAAGCTTGAAAGCATGAGTTCAAATCCTCTTTAGTAACATCTTAAAGTTGGCATTTACAATATGCTAGTATTGATTTATTATTAAATAAAACTTTATGTTGATTGTTATCAAAGAAGGGTGATCCTATAAGTAGATAAGGAGAAACTGATAAAACAAAACACACACCTCCACACACACATACTGGTAATGAGTTATCGAAATCGATCTATTAAAAATATTATTTGCAAGTTCTTGCTTATTTTTTTCCCCTCAGTACACTATAATTATTTTTCTTTAAAAGAAACCAAACAACAACAAAAAAAAAAAAAACAGAGAAATAATGTTTATAAATAAGAACGCTTTATTTTAATTATAAATATATTCAAATGATTTTACATTTAAAAGAATCTATTTCGTTGTACTTTAATGTATTTAAATTAAATGAATAAACTCTTTTTTGAACTTTAAAGATATAACAGGATCAGTGAAAAAATTTTAATTAGAATCTCATTCATTATGCATCTTAATAATTGGTTTCAATTAAACAAAAGAAAAAAAAGTTAGATCTTTTGCTTAATTGAATTTACAACTGAATGTAAATTATTTAAAGTTGAACATTAGTAAATAATAAAAAAAAATGCATTTTTATTTTTTTAATTGCTTAATTATTTTTTAGCTTTTTTTAAATGAGTAATATATTTTTGAACTTTATTTTTGGAATTAATAAAAAAAAATGTTATTTATTTAAAATAAAATGGTTCTATTCTTTAATTCATCACGGGAAGACCATTTTCTTTTTTCTTTTTTTTAGAAAATCTTTTTTCTGTCTTTTGGATGAGTGAATGTTTTTAGATCAATTGTAATGAGATCTTGAAAGAGTTACCACGAGAAACTGTTATCTGCATAGAAAACTTTGGTCCACTTTTATTTATTGTAAATTTTTAAGAAAAAAGCTATAAAACTAACTTTTGAATTAGATTTAATTCCATCATTTAATCTTGGGGAAAAAAAAGCAAGACGAGTTCTCTGAGGAAACAAAATCCATTAAATTGGTTGAAGAATGCAATTAACTGTTTGGGGAAGGCAGAAATCAGTAACTTTAATTTACAAAAATTACTATTTGCTTATCATAATGAATACTGTCTTTTTCTAGTTTTGAAGAGCAATTTTAATCATTAAAAATATATTATTCGACTGTTGTGAACAAATAAACATAAAAAAGTGTTGGGTGTTTGTTTGTGTGAATATATATATAATCGCCTCCCCTTTCTCCCGCATTAAATTTCTAGTTAAAGAGATATTACATATATGGAATATTTGCTTTTCAAATTTATATATATATTTTTGTCTATTTCCGCCAAATTTCTAATTCATATTCTTCGCCTTTCTACCTTTCTAGTAATAATTTTTTCTCTTTTTTTTTTTGTACACATAAATAATATATCTTTTTAATTATTCGGTTTTATAGATATTTTGCATTTGAACGTAACCATATAGTTTTACGCAATTCAATTTGATTACGGTTGCCATATTATTAACTTATTTAAAGTTTTTTTTATTTATTTTTTGTTGTAAAATTTGGAAATAATTAAAGTATATTGAATCAAATATTGTCTTCCAATGTTTTTTCTTACACAATAACGTAGTGTACCATTTAAATTATCCAATATATATATATATTCCTGTATGCCTTTATCGCGAATGGAAAAAGTCGTCCTATCTTTCCTAGGTTGCAGGAATAATACCCAACTATCGAATTTTTTTTAAACACCCAGATTTCGTGTATTACAAAAAGACAGCAAATATTTATAAAATTAGAATATTTTTACGTAGATATAAACAATTCTATTTTAGTAACACAATAAAAAAATATTACAAATTTTGTGAGATTTTTTTTTTATTGCTGAAATAATAGTAGTAACTTATATATTTTTTTCTAAATTAAAAGATATATCAAACATAATTGACATAGACAAGATCAATATATAAACAAAGTAGCACTCTATAATGAGAAACAAACAATTAGTCTATAAATCAAATACATTTAAATTTTGCAATAATATTTCCACATAACCACATAAAACTATAATACTTTTATCCATATATAAAAAAAGTTAATTTACTATTTTTTTATATTATATTCATAAGTTTAGCAAATATATTTTGTATATAGATATATGTGTTGTTTAATATATAATGTACCAAATTATGATAATAATCAGTATGTTCCAAGAACCTAGTCAACAAGTATCATATTGAGTGGGGGAGGGGGTTATATAACAGATTAAAAATAAAGTTGACAAGTCACATGTTAATATGTCATTAGGTAATGGATGATAAATAATAATAATCTACATACTGCTGCATTAATATGTAACAATTTCATCATCACCAATTTACATAATCTGATTATTTAAAGTATTACCTAAATGAAGTAATATCTAGCATGTCTCCTTTACTTATTAATTTAGAATGACCATATAAATATTGACTAATGTACATTTATTTGTTTTGAGGATAAGAATGGTTTTCTATTCTCCAGTACTAACTTTAATTAAAACACTGATATAACCTTAATAAACATTAAATAGTTTGGTTTTGTTTTATTAAGTTTCTCATGATCTAGCAGAATTGAAAATACTGTAAAACTTGTTTGTATACTTGTTGACCCACAGTGTCATGTATAATTATATTATATATTTATTTAAACACACACTGATTATGTAAGTAATATTTACTAAGTTTGTAACCTCAGGAATGTGTGTATAAAAATGCGATAGTAGGGACCTCTGCAGGTCTAAACCACAAGCTTACATTTTGGAAGAAAAGAGGAGTGTTTCACAAAAAGATTGAGAATGGAAAAAGATGGTTATAAATAAGAGTATTAAATTTTAAGGTAACATATTAATAAAACAATGTTATAAAAATGATCAAAAATTTAAAATACTGAAATCACATTACATGTACGTATAAAATGGTAAAAAATCAAGTCAGATGTCATGTGACCTAATTTAATAAAGCTCGTACTTACAAATGTTATATATATATATATATATATATATTCTATTCTCTGAAATATAATTAATTTATATATATATAGCTTGCAAAATAAACTCTTAACAAGCTTTGAGAATAACCCCAGACTGATTTCTATTTCTGTATCATCAGTGAAGTGCAAGGAAGCCTAGCACTTTATCAAATGTATAACTATTGAGTAAAAAATCTGAAATTGTCAGACATCCATATGTCTTCCAATCCAGCTATCTAACTCAAATAGCCACATATGACTGAACTAAGTTCAGATACACCATATATTAATAGCTTTAGCAATATAAAATTGCCAAAGTCTTAAGAGCAAAAAATAAAATGATAAAAAATCAAGTCAGATGTCACATAACCTAATTTAATAAAGCTCATATTTACAAATGTTATATATAGAGAGCTTGCAAAATAAACACTTAACAAGCTTTGAGAATATCCTCAACCCCAGATGGGTTTCTGCTTCTGGTGTCATCAGTGTACATATATCTTTTCCTTCACTTTTTTTTGCATGTCTTCATATATATATATTATTTTTTTTATAATCTTCTCATATACAGTTTTATGCAAATTTTTATATAATTCCTCCTTTATTTTTCTAACAGTTATAAATGTAAAAAGGAAAAAGTCTATATAAAGCTCTGATGAAGACTGCAGGACAGTTAAAACTGTTTGAAAAATAAAGGAGAAATTATATAAAAATTTGCATAAAAGTGTATACCAGGAGATTATACAAAATAATATACATGTACATATAAAAACATAAACATCTTTATAAAGCATGGATTTCTGCACATATCTCTAGATGGGTTAATCATCTTTGACCTTATATAAAAGAAAATAAAAAACAACTTATTTTTAAATATAAATGCACTAATTGTACAAACTTTCTTAAACCCCTTGTTAATTTTATTTATTAAGCTAATGACCTATATTCTTAATAGAATGATATATACTATTAGCAATTTAATATTTAAAAAGTTATAAGGAAAAAAATCTAGAGAAAAGAAAAAAATTCTAAAGTTTATAATTTTTATTTTATTATCAAATTAATACTAGTGTATTAAAAATATTTTAATCAATTATAAAATTGTAGATTTTGGTATAATTTAAATCCATTTCTTACCATTATTTTATTGTTTAATTTCATCATTTTGTATTATTTTTAAAATCACCAATTATTTTCATTGTGTAATGTATAATTTTATGAAATACTCTTCTGACAATATTCAAAGTAATTATTTCTATTTGCAAATAAATATTTCCATGTTTTGAATATTATTATTCTAAGTATTGGTTTTTCCTGTAGCAGTAATCGATGTCAGTAGTTTTACTGAATTTCAGTTTATTTATTGATTTTGCATTGGTGAGTGATATACTGACTGAATGATGCATAACAATACATAAAAAATACAGTGGTCAAGCATTATATCTTCTTTAAGCTATATATCCAATATTCGACTAATGATTACATTCCAGGTAATAGATAATAATTCAACTAATTTTTCATTTAGCGTATATTTTTATAGGAGAAACAAATGTTGAATATATATGTGCCATATCAGCAATTGAAACAATAATGATAGAGTTTTTAACACTAGCTGAGTTTTTTTTCTATTAATAAATTTAACATTAGCTGTTTATTTTATGCTCATTCCTATTAACTTTGTTAGAGGGTATATACTCAAAACCTGACAACTCCTGCCTTTTCATCTTCAATCTTCACTAAAAACTGAGAACTCATTTTAAATCAATTGATAAACAATTTAACATCAATAACTCTGGTGTTATTTTTAATCATTACAGTTCTCATACGTAAAAATATATATTGGTATAAATTTAACAGCAATGTTATAAGTTTTTCAAAAAATATTTTTATTGGTTTATGAATGTCTTATTTTGCAGTTATTCATTCACTTATTTACATTTTTTCTTAATGGCCATTTAAAAAAAATAGTAACAAAAATAATTTCATTTGAAATTACATATATATTTTTAAAGTTACAGTAAGTTTTTATATAAATTAATTATTAAAATAAATAAAAGTAAATTATCTACTTTATAATAAAAATCGTTTCATAGTATGAAGTCTTCACTCATATATTATCTTGCCTGATATGTGGTTTCCTATATCACAAAAAAATGAACAATAATTTTTTTATTTATTTATTGAAGAATTTCTCTCCGATTTATATAAAGTAACATTAATAAATATTGAATTCTACCATTGACACTGTGTTATATTTCAATCATCTTCTCTAATGCCGATTTTTAATGTGTAATTTGATTTAAACCCACAAACGTGATAAATGAGTCATAAACTTATAAATTAGTTGACTTACTGATCATAGAATTTTTAATTCTTTGACAAATATATTATACACTTTAAAATATTGCAGTTTCCATTTGATAATACACATTTTATAATGTAATTACAACTTCTAAGCCATAATTTCCTTATCTTTGCATTCATCATCATCAGCAACAATTATCAATACATTGCAGGATGAAGGTATCTCCATGTTCAATCCACCCCTGCACACTTTGTTATTTCATCCATCCATCTCACATGTGGTCTCTTTCTGGGTCTTTTACAACCTCTTGAAATCCAGTTTAAGATTTCAATTGTCCATCTATTATCATCTCTTCTAGCAATATGTACAGCCCAACTCCACTTCAGTCTTTTAATGTTTTCAATGAGGTCAGTAACACCTGTTTGTTCTCTTCCTCATGTAGTGTGTTTTCAATCTCTTCTTGTTGCTCCCAATGTGCATCTCCCCATATTTCTTTGAGTGGTCTGAAGTTTCTGTATTGCTATTCTATTAAGTGTCCAAGTCTCAGATTTATAAGTAATAACTGGTAAAACACATTTATTAAAAAACTTCCTTCATAGCTATATTTATTTAATCAATGCAGCTTCTTTTATACCACTCTTACATTGGTGAGTTAGATAGCTTTGATAGTGTTTCAAATTTATGCATACATATTCTCAATCTTTTGTTTTCTATCTATCTGTCTGTCTGTCTGCCAGCCTGCCTGTCTGTCTATCTATCTATCTATCTATCTACCTACCTACCTACCTACCTACCTACCTACCTACTATCTACCTACCTACCTACCTACCTACCTACCTACCTACCTACCTACCTACCTACCTACCTACCTACCTACCTACCTACCTACCTACCTACCTACCTACCTACCTACCTACCTACCTACCTACCTACCTACCTACCTACCTACCTACCTACCTACCTACCTACCTACCTACCTACCTACCTACCTACCTACCTACCTACCTACCTACCTACCTACCTACCTACCTACCTACCTACCTACCTACCTACCTACCTACCTACCTACCTACCTACCTACCTACCTACCTACCTACCTACCTACCTACCTACCTACCTACCTACCTACCTACCTACCTACCTACCTACCTACCTACCTACCTACCTACCTACCTACCTACCTACCTACCTACCTACCTACCTACCTACCTACCTATCTATCTATCTATCTATCTATCTATCTATCTATCTATCTATCTATCTATCTATCTATCTATCTATCTATCTATCTATCTATCTATCTATCTATCTATGTATATATATATATATATATATGAGACGTGTAAAGTATTTGTCTTCATTACATATATATTTTTATTTCATGAATTTATTAATCTTATTCACAAGCCACTTTTGACTTGTATAAGTTATATAATTTTATTTTTTATATATCTCTAAATAAAAGAATACATAACACTGTTATTATAATATATATATAATAGTTAATGACAAAAATTATAAGGATAATAATAAAAGTTTGCATCATTAAAAAAAGAATAAAGCAAATATTCATGTTACCTGCACATCCCTCATTATTCTGTTCTCATGTGCTGTGGGATTAATTATTATTACTTTATATAATCTTGTAAAACAATAAACCACATTACAATAAATATATGTAATAATGAATAGAGTTCTATAGTGTGTATATATATATATATATATATATATATATATATATATATATATATATATATATATATATAGAGAGAGAGAGAGAGAGAGAGAGAGAGAGATAATATATAAAGACTAACTAAAAGAAATACCTGCAAGAAATTTTGTTTTTATTATATATATAAAATCAAATACTTTTATAAACACCTTAAGATCAATTGTGTTGAAATTATCCACAATGTATAAATGTTCCAAATCCTATTTTCTCTTAGTATAGCAAACAATCTTTAATGACAAATAAACCTAAAGGTTAAAATCACCTGGATTTCTACAACTATTTTTACAGTCCTGTATATATAAATATCAAAATTAGAGATTAAATATGTTAAATAAAATTAAATATATCAAGTATACCTTTGACTTGTGTATATCCTAATCATGGTTCTGTTATATATATATATATATGTGTGTGTGTGTGTGTGTGTTTCACAGCTTAATGATATAAAATAAAAATGAAAGCATCTGTAACTGATTGAGTTATACTTAACCAATGCTCAAATTTTAATAACCTATGAAAATATGGAATTTTGGGATTGTTAAGGCATGGATATAAGCCTCTGGAAAGTTAAATAGTACTTGCAGATAATTTATGCTGTAAATAAAGTAAACAAATATACAGAAATTACTCTTTAATTTATGACAATGTCAGAAACCTAGACTTTTATATCAGCATAGATTTGGGTAACTTGTTAATCAATGGTAATTTCCTGATAACATCAAAAGGCAATAATTATCTTCCTTTACAGGCATATAATATCCTAATTTCTATTGTTTATTATAATAACAATCATATAAAATATTTAATTTAACACACACACACACATATATATATATTAATGAAAACAAGTCATACATCACATGACCTATATAGCTTACATTACCAATATGTAATAAAGAGCATGCTAGTAGCTCTAAACAAGAATATTTTTCTTGTTAATAATAAATGCCATAACAGAAAGCATTTGAAATCTTTATCTTGAAATGTCCCTATCCTCAGACCAGTTTCAAGCTATGGCTGTCTTCAGATCATAGTTAAGTATTAGATAAATGCTTACCTTGAACTAGGATTCAAAATCTAATATTCTAACTCCTCACTGAAAAGATCCATAGCTCAAAATTGATCTGGGGATGGAAACAATCCAAATAAAGTTTTCAAATGCGTACACCTGTGGCATTTATCATAAAAAAATTTCTTTATAGCTATTATCATGCTTTTTATTATATATAAAAACATTAAAAGCATAAAGCTAAACTAGTCAATAAATAATCAACATTACCCCAATTTACAACTCAACCAGATACTAGCCAAAAAAAACTCTAAAACAGAACCAATGATTTCACTGCTGCAAGCAAACTTCTCAAGTGTAAAGAACTACAAAATAACAACATATTTAAAATAAATGTTACCCATAATTCCACTTAACTCTCATGCACCCTTAATATTAAAATAAACTTTAAATAAGTTAATTGCTTCAGAATCATATTTTAATAGTAAAGATTCTTTAATTCTTTGTATTTCATTTCTCTCAACTTTAGCTTCATCAAAATTAATAGTGTGACTTGTATATTTTTCATGGATAAATTGAGCAGAACTAAGACATTTATTTCTAATTCTATTTTTATGCTTTCATTTAAACTCAAACTACTCTGCCATATATATAATTTTATTAATTATCTTGATGTCTTGGCACCCCAGTAGTGAAGTGCATTTGTGCTCTGCACAGCCTGCACACTCACATGTGACATCTCCCTATACTTATCTTGTACATAATATATGTTGTGTTTAAAATTATGTTTATACATATAGAATATTTATACACAAATTAAAGATAATAGTTCATTTTGCATATATTTAAGTATGATAACAAAATATATAATAAAATTTCAAAGGTTAAAGTTTCATTATTACATTTTAATTTTGATCATATGAAAGTCAATTTTTTGTTTCCCATTCTGTATGAAAAGAGTAAAAAAGACATGAATTATTCTCATAATTTTTACAGCTTTAATAGTTTAAGCTCTATCATGAGAATAAATTATTTTAGAAATACTACCATCAAATAGTTATAAACCAAAAGACTATTATTTACTTTTGGTAAATATAAAAATTTTAAAAACATACTTTCATAACAAAAAAATAAATAAAATTAATTTAATTTATTTTTTGGAGCGATTGGATTTAGTGTTTGTTATTTTCATTTACAAAACTTGTTAAGCATTATTAATACAAAATTTATTCACTCAATTGTAGATGCCAGTTATTTATCGATTTTTAAGTATGTCAATGCAAAAGGCAGTATAGTTGGCACCATATACTAAACAGAAGTTGAAATAAATTTTCACATATTTTAAAATTTCATAATCATGAAAAATATGTAGATTATAAATCTATTAGAAGATATTGTTTAAATATTAATTAATTTAGTCCCAAATTCTACAAAAAATCATGTTATATAATATAACCTTATATATAATTACCAATAGAAAATAATTTGGGGCACTACTGAATTAAATGAATCCTTTTTTTGAACAATGTCTCTTTAGTTTTAAATACAAATATATTGTTATAGTCTACATTCACAATATAAATTCTAAAGCATTGTTCAACTGAAAATTCCTATTGGAACTGTTTAAAGGTCTTAATTAGAGTATTTGTTAACTCAATCATGGAAAACTGAAATAAATATTAAGAATAGGTATAAAATATTGATATGATTCAAATAAGTTCAGATCGTTTTTTAATTACCTAATTTATGTGGTATACTATATTTAAGAAGCTTTTGATTGGCAAGATACCAAGAATAAATAAAAGTTTTAGTTATATTTGAGAAATATATTTCTAGAGTGAATTCAGAAATTGGCCCAGGCAAATTAACATTGTGATAATATGACAATATATTCCTCATGATTAATGAGGCAAAAGTTGACTTACGTAACATATCATTATAGATTATGGTGAAGTCAAAGAAAAATGTATGATTGATATAAAGGTAATAAATGGTCAAGGTTACTTGTGGTAATATTTACATAAAGTGTAAATATTTGAATATAGTGATAAAGATTCTAAATTTAAAATAATTCATAAGAAGCATAGATAAAATTATATATAGGTGTATATAGTTGACTAGCCAATTCAAAATGTTTAAGGGATAATTGAAGTTATACATTCACAAAGTTTAGTGTTCTCATAAATGATTTCATTTTATCAGATGACTATAAATAAAAAAATCTACAGGTAATAATAAGCTAACAAGCCAGCAAGAAGTGAATTAAAAAATTTGGTAGTTGATATAGCTGATAAGATGTATAAAGAGAATTATGGGAAATGTATTTATCATATATTGGTATCACATGGCACCAGAGAAATCTGCATTGACAATTAAACCAATTAGTTGAGAAATATTAATTTTAAATTTTGGCTAGTGTTTTAATTTTGAATTTGAGTAATATATATATATATGTAATAATAATATTCGATGTCTGTATTTTTTAAAGCAATATACGTAATTATATAACTGAATATTTGTATATATATATATATTGATGTTATCATCTAATTGACAAATAGAAATAACAAATAAGGAGTCACGGAGTAGACTAGGAATTAGCACAGAAAAGTTTAATTGGTTATATAGCTGGATTGATAACATTATGAAAGTTGTAATAATAATATTGATAATTACTTTAAAGGCAAGATAAATTTTGATAAATGTTATAAAGCCTGAATTTTGTAGTACAAATACTAATATGATCAAGCAATGCTTCATATGACTTTCTCTGTTTACTGTTAATATATGCACAAGGCAGTTCATATGCACTCTATTTATATTATTCTAAAACAATCTATAGAAACTTGAGAAATAAACAAATATCGGAATGATTTGTATTCAGTACCCTACAATATAGTGTTCATTGATTTACTCATGTTCAAAATAGTTGGCTCTGTGGTAAAATAAATATAATTATGAATTCTAATATAATAATAATAATATCATTTATATATTTTAGGCATTTTAATATTAACAGACAATTGATAGAATCATTAGATAATTGTCCATATATACATAGGTTATTGATAAGTGATTTTCTGAAATTTTTCAAGAAATTTCAATAACACATAAGAAGATCAAATTCATCTGAAATTAATCTAGAATGTAGGAAAAAAATTGGGAATCATGTAAAAAGTCCATTTTTATATTGTAATTCTTTGATTGTATATTCTTGGGTGAATTTTCAAAAAAGTGAGCTTGAATTGTGATATGATATAAATGGCGAACTACATACTAGGTTAGTATTATGTTTATTTATTAAAAAGTTTTTATACATTTTTTAGAGTCCAATTTCTTTTGATATCTAGTGAAGGAATATGTTAAAGATCAGAAATCTATTTATAAAAAAGTATATTTGAGAATAACAGTAATATTTATCAAGTAAATACTTTGAGATGTTAGTACCTACATGTTTTCTCTAAACAGTATTCTTCATTATGCTAAAGGGTTACATACTAACCCCAAGAAATATCATCCAGTTATGAAAGGAAGTTAATCCTAAACTGATTTTAGATCTAACTCTAGATAGATGAAGAAAATAAATTACACTAAAATCTAAGGTTACTCCTAAATAAAATGAGATAGTATTATCTTTCAAACTACTGTTGCAAATGTCTACATTGAATATACAATATATTTCTGTGTTGTTTAGATGAAAAGCAGAGCATTTTATCTTTGTTGGACTAGAAATAAGACCTGCCTTACCTATATAAGGATTTTATCATTGTTTCTAAACGATCCCTGATGAATATATTAAATAAAAGAGGTAGATAAGTGATTGATACATGTGATAGATAATTGCATAAATAGTTTTTAATTATAAATTTTATTAAACGCACATTATTATATTAAGTAATATTTTACTAAGGCTGTAACCTTATGAATAAATAGTTTTTGTATACTATTATCATTTAGATTTACTTGAATTTCTTTATTGGAAAACATTTTGTCACGTAAAGTGATAATTTTTTTGTTTATAAAGATTTTAGAAACTTTTAAAAAAAGATGACTTTTCCAAACAGAACCATAACCTGAGATTAAATCAATAAAGGTAGCCCTAGTTCTTAATTTCTTATGAAAGCCTTTTCCATTATGAGGTGTCAAAAATTAAACTTGTTCACGACAACATCTTTCTGTACTAAATACAGCATATTCTACATAAATAGCTCTCAATAATTGGAAATATGATTATTTAGATAGTTTCTACAAAACACATGAGCTTGTACAGAACACATAATAATCATGGTGTTTAGACTGATATTGTTTTGATCTTATTTCGATGTTTGCAATTGTTTTTATATGAATAACATTGTTGAACAGTTTTGCCAAACACATTTTGACATTAGGTTCTCTATATTTTTTTAGAAAGTCTGGAAGTGTTATCTTTTTTTGATTTAAGATAATCAAGAGAACTGTTACAATAGCCCATATCTAATGATTTTATTGGACTGATATTAAAGAAATATTAGAAAAAAGTAAACCCATAGTTTTACTTTAACAGTAATTTTTTTTAATATATCAATCTGAATTTTAAACTATGATATATAAAGGTTGCAATCTCTTTAGAATTATCAGTAAAAGTTAATTTTAGATGCTTATAATGACCAAACATACGCAAAAGTGGCCAGGCTTTTTGCCTATTATTACTGTTTACTTTTCCAAATTTTTCTAACATTATCCAGTGATTTAATAATCTTGCCAGCAGTTTTGGAATCTTTGTAAACATATATTGACTATAAAAAACACTTCTTATTTTGTTCCAAACAGAAAAAAAAAATGGTTAAAATATTCTTGGGAAGATTTTGTTCACAATAGATTTGTCATTCAGTGTTTTGAATCTAATCAAATTTCTTCAAATCCACTCTTGGAATAGCATCATGTTCAACAGTAGAAATGTGATTTTTTGGAGTAATTAAATTTTGTTTATGATGACTATCCCAATACTTGCAAATCAGCAAGTAATGTTAAATCACATTTATCAAAACCTACAGTTTGGGGGTAATTTCTGTTCCCATCTTACTGAACAGAATGTTTCTTCATTTTATAGCATTATAAAATAAATTATATTGTTTACATCCATATTTTTGAATTGAAGACCCTACTCATTTGGACATTTCCAAAAAATATTTTTGAGTGACTGAAATTTCTTAAATATGCAGAGGTTGTAGAGAAATTTGAAAGAGAATGGCAGAATCCATTAGTACTTGGAAATTTGTAAATATTGCATATGCAAAAATGATTAATGACTGCAATATCATTTGAATTATTTTCAAAAGCAGCTATTGTAAATGCAGGAATTTTAAAGTTTCTCATTATTAAATCAATGATGTGAATTATATCCACAATGTTAATTTGAAGTAATGCCACCGTGTCTCCTAGTAGAAAGGAAATCCCTTTGTAGAAGTTATATCTGAAATTTGGTGTGTTCCGTGGTTGCTAAAAATATGTAGTCATTAAGTATTTTTGGACAACTTGTACAAATGTTTCTTGAACTATATGTCAGAGTGAGATAGTATTGATAATACTTTTTGTATAAAAGTTTTATGTTGATGAACCAACACATAAATGCAATCTTGTGTATATATATATATATATTATAAAGAGCATGCTAATAACTATTAATAAGCTTTTCCAAATATCTTTATCTTCAGACAAGTTTCCAGTTCTGGCTTTCATCAGTGAGGTGTTAGAATATTCAGGCATTAGATTTAAAAATACCAGGTCAAGCCCCAGCATTTACCTAATAGTTAACAACTAAGTAGAAAATCTGATATTTTCAGACATTCATGTCTTCAAATCCAACTATCTAAGTTAAATAGTCATATGTACATTCAGATACACACACATATATATAATAAATCCTAGATATAATAAAATATCTTTATCTAACAACAAAATGATATATGGCAACAGCTGTAATAGAGTCATATAACCATAACACATAAAAATAACATATAAAAGCTCTTTTTGGCAAATTTTAAATTTTTGCCCTTTTCAATATGTCTTTTATATATATATATATATATATAAAAGACATATTGAAGACATATATATATTCAATATGTCTTATATATATATATAATGTAGTCAAACAGTGAGGGTAGTTTACTAGTTTATATACTGTAAAAATTTAAGTCAATAAATAAATTTTTTTAGATTTTCATCATCATAGTTAATATAACATCTTTTATTTATTAGTGTGACTTTTTATGAATATATTTAAAATGTAGTAGTCCATATCAGGCTTTACCGAAGTGTCATTATTGTAAAAAGATTACACTTTCATTTGTAAAATGAATTAAAATATTATATTAGTATGATGTATACAGATCCTAATACATCATTAAACTTTAAGATAAAGTAATATGAATTTCAACTTGTTGAAATAA
Source organism: Epiperipatus broadwayi (assembly GCA_028023455.1). Taxonomy (NCBI): domain Eukaryota; kingdom Metazoa; phylum Onychophora; class Udeonychophora; order Euonychophora; family Peripatidae; genus Epiperipatus; species Epiperipatus broadwayi. The sequence goes on from JAQFVV010006754.1 coordinate 345,494, forward strand.
AGAATAAGCATCAGAATCCAAAGATTAACTAAAGTCAAAAACAGCCTATTTAAAGTATCATCTTATTATCCCCCTGACTTCAGGTAGATATATTTATATGTAATTACGATATGTAAAATTACTATATTTATAACTTAAAGTAGAAATAGAAGAGTGCTTTATTAAAATGATATATTAGCAGAGAAAAAGAATGCACAGCTCTTGATAATAAAGTCAAAAACATTATAAGATAGATAAATACTGCTTTTAGAACTTAAAAAAACCAGATACAATAGAAAATGAAAAATTGCAAGAGATCATAAAAATGATAGCCTTATAGAGACACATTGTTGTTGTTGTTGTTTTTTTTTTTTTTTGGCACTAAGGCAAGTTGTAAGTTACAATAAAGACTGTAGTTGCTATTAAATACCTTCTAATACCTGGAATTTTTTTTATTTACCCTTAAACAAAATAAGTAAAGTGTCATCATTTTTAATTAAGACTGAATGCCAACACTGCAAAATATTCAAGAAAAAATGTTAAATGAATCCATTATGTAATTTAATGACAACACTAATATTTTTAATATAATTGCATTATAAGTAAGTAGAACATTTTTTCCATGGAATGATTTTATTTTTGAAGAGTTTAAGACATAGTCCAATAATGAAGACGTGGTTTCAGATTACCAAAAATTGTCTTTATGTCACTATAATTCTCAATAACATATGTTTTAATATATTGTTCCACTGATGGCATTTCTTCCTACAGTATTGATTGTTTCAATTTGTTAAGTAATTCAATGAAATGTTGTTTTTTATATATTTTAAACACCTTTTTAAAAAATTGATCTGCACAGCTATTAACATTGGAACCATACATATTAGATTTTATGATGTCGGACATTATTTCTTATTTAAGTCTGGAATTAAATTTATTTATAAGAGTTTAAAATAGATATTTTGCTTTGTTTTTATAGAGATCTTATATTGACTTGTCAACACATTATTTATTGTATTTGCATTAATTTATCTTTAATTATTGCATCTTTACTCTCATTTCAACAGTTGATATATTAAAATAAATCAATTTGATTATGATAGTCTAAGCTAGAATAATAAATTGACACCAGATAGTATTGCTTAATAAATTTCTATCCAAACAAAAACAAATTAATGAAATACATTTATTGTTTAAAAGCAATGTGTTAGTAGGAATGATTTAATTATTTTGTTGCTTTTTCAATTATATAACATATAGTCAAATACAGTATTAATTTATCTTTCCAATAAAAATATCATTTCTAAATCTCCAAAAAAATTTCTAGTAATCATATTCTATTAAAACAGGCAAAACTCTCTATACGTATTGCCACTCAGTGCAAGCCAGAGTAATCAATGGATGCCAGAAGGCTTGTGCATGAAATCCCCATCTAGTATCTACTCATTGAATATCCTCCGACTAGTTTTTGGCTTGTGGCCTTCATCAGTGAGGAACCTGGGATCTGAGAGCACTGCACCTAGATCTTAGGATTTAATGCAACTCTCTAGCAGCCACCTTTTATCTCTACTTAACTACAAAATTATGAGACTTAAATTGAAAACACTATAATATTTTCAATTCAAGCTCATCAGCTTATATAGTCATATAGGTCTGAACTCAGTTCAGTACCTATACATTTTGGGGTCTTTGGTTTTTTAATAACCATACCCACCATTAACCTATTAGACAGGATTGGTTTTAAGCAATAAACAAGACATGATCACTATTTCTTATGCTTGCTCTTAACTGTTATTAAAACAGGCAAAACTCTCTATATGTATTGCCACTCAATGGATGCCAGAAGGCTTGTGCATAAAATCCCCATCTAGTGTCTACTCATTCAATATCCCCAGACTAGTTTCTGGCATGTGGCCTTCATCAGTGAGGAACCTTGGATCTGAGAGCACTGCACATAGATCTTAGGATCTAATGCAATCCTCTAGTAGTCACCTTTTATCTCTACTTAACTACAAAACTATAGGACTTAAATTGAAAACACTACAATATTTCCAATCCAAGTTCATCAGCTTATATAGTAATTTAGGTCTGAACTATGATTATTAAAAAACCAAAGACATCAAAATGTATAGGTATTGAACTGAGTTCAGACCCATACTACTATATTAGCTGATGAGCTTGGATTAAAAATATTATACTGTTTCAATTTAAGACTTATAGTGGTGACTGCTAGAGGGCTGCATTAGATCCTAAGATCTAGGTGCAGTGCTCTCAGATCCAAGGCTCCTCACTGATGAAGGTCACAAGCCAGAAACTAGTCTGGGAATATTGGATGAGTGGACACTAGATGGGGATTTTATGCACAAGTCTTCTGGCATCCATTGATTACTCTGGCTTGCATTGAGTGACAATATGTATTGAGAGGTTTGCCTGTTTTAATAACAGTTACAAGCAACCATAAGAAATAGTGATCATGTGATGTTTATTGGCTTAATCATATTCTACAGACATGATATATGATAATTTTGTAAATAAAAACTCACATCATTTATAAAACAGATTGTTCAAATATTTACAATAATCTGCATTTCAAAAAAGAAAGCTCATTTTTAATTCTCTATTAAATGTAACAACTTATGGGATATTTTTAAATGAAATTTTATATCTTTACACCCAACAGAAGATAATAAATGAACTAATAATGGGAAAATTTTATCCCACCCAATTGCTTCAAATAAAATTAAGTGAAATTCTTCAAGTCACCAACTATTTTAGATTTCATATAAAATTATTGAAAATAGCAAAGAGGCTATTATGCATAAAATAACATTCATTATTTTATAAAAACAAACTCATGTAAAGCAGAATGTTTTATTCTCTCATGAAGGTTCCTCATACAACACAACAATGGTTTATCTCATTATTATAAAAATGCTCTAAATATACTTTAAATTCTGTTCTTTAATTTATGTCAGATTTCCATAAGAAATGTTAGATTCACATGTAACAACTAACAAATGGTCAGCTGGTTCATTGACTGTAATCTATATAAACAAACTGAGCTTCCATGCCTGTATTCATCGATCTAAAAGCATTTCCAACTTTCACTTTAATTCAACCTATAGTATATATGCTAACTGAAATATCACAAGAATGTTCATATATAAATATATGTATAATGAAATAGTTTTAACTATACACCAAAAATATATTATATTTACTATAACACACTTTTCATAGATGATAGTAAAATAGCTTTGTTATTATATATAAGGTCTAAAGGTACCTCCAATAAGAGAAATAGTTAACAGTAAAATAAAATTTATTAAATTAGCAGACCCATACAATGAAATTATGTTGTTTTTTTTGCTTTGTGAAGTAATAATTTATTATGTCATGTATTGCATAGTTTCATGACTGTGTGTACACAATTAAAATCTTAGAAATTATTACAAAATTTAGAACATTTAAGAATATATTTTAATATCTTAATGTTTATTTGTGATAAATAAAATAATTTATGACAAGCAAGCCATTTCTATAAAAGCACTAATATCTCTCTCTTTCACTCTCTCTCTCTCTATAGATATAATATTACAAATCGATGTCTGTATTTCTTCAAAATAATATATGTAACTCTATAAATAAATATTTGAAAATACAGTAATTAAAAGTCAATAAAAATTATATGTATAACTGTAACTTAGAAGCGCTTTCACTGCGTTGTAGCTTTGTCAACTATTATTTAAAATGTCAACTTTCCCATAATTCTGTTATCTTAACGTTTGCTGCACAAAGATATATTACGTAGCAGCAAACGTTAAGATAACAGAGTTATGGGAAAGTTGACATTGAATTATGGGAAAGTTGACATTTTAAATGTGATAGTTGACAAAGCTACAAAGTAGTGAAAGCGCTTCTAAGTTATAGTTATACATATAATTTTTATTGACTTTTAATTACTGTATTTTTAAATATTTATTTATAGAGTTATATATATATCACATCACTAAAAAACAGTCAACACTTATACAATCCAAATATCAATATCAATCAACAATTTTTAACTTGTGTCAAGGAAAACATTATTAACCTATTCAATTTTGCAAGTTACACTTGCTGTAGAAAAATGTTGGGTAGAAATCTTATTAAAATTATGAAGTTATGTCCTCTTTGTAAAAAAAAATAAAGTTTATAAATATGCACATATTATTCGTCTTTATGTGTGTATCTGCTAAATTTTGTCTATTATTATTTTTATTTATTTTGGAACCTAGGCGTAATATAAAGTTATTGTGTGTTGACTAATAATTTTAATTATGTTTTATTAAATAAATTTTCTATTTTCAAACCTAGGTTAAACGTAAAATTATTCTATGTTGATTAATAATTTTAATTTTAAACATCTTATATTAAATACTTGAAGCATACTAAACACATCAGTATAAAAGCTTGTGATTATTTTTTAATAAAATCAAATTAGACTTTAACAAATTTGCTTTAAATTAATTTTATCACATTTCATTACTTTTGATAAAATACTGAATAAAAGTTTTAAATATTAGCTTTGTTTAATTATTTAATTAAATTATTAATATTTTTAAAAATCAATTTTTAAGAAAAATATTAAATTAACAATTCATTGGAATTTTAATTAAAATAATCTTATAAAATTTTTATCTCATAATATAAAAAACAATCAATTAATTGATTAAAGTAAATAAAAAATATGATTTTTATTTTTTGCAGATAATTTAAAAAAAAATAAAATAAAATTTAAATTGTTTTACAGATTTAAAAAAAAAAAAAATTATGCGTTCAAATTAAAAGATATATTCTGTATAAATGTGTATATATTAATATGTTTTTTTACTTAAAGGTAGATTTTAATTTAAAATAATGTGATGCCAAATGAAAATAATTTACTATTAGTTAAACTTGTTCATCAATATTATTCTATTAAACCACTTTATCATCATCATCATCATCATGTTTATAAAAATGGAACGTTGTTAAACTAAAGGAACTGTACATTGATTACTATTTGAATACATATATCTACATGCCGATCATTGATTTCTATGAATAGACTGAGGTATAAAACTACATAGTTCAAGGGGGGGGGGGGTTATATTTTTTATAAAAGGCATACAATTAGGTATTTTCAGTGTGATATTTTTTTACATAGATTTATGTAAGATCCATATTCACATACATTTAAATCAGAACTTACACACTAATGTATATGTTTAGTATTCAATATTTGCATATGTGTATGATTTTTTTGTTGTAGTCTTTTCTGTGGTATAATTGATATTTTGCATGGTTGCTATGTTGCATTAGGTTTATACAGGTGTATATTGTATTTTAAATATAGTACATTTATGTTATTGGTTTATTTTTCTAAATCTTGCTATCATTTTGTTACTAGTTAAGTCTATATCTTTTCTATTGTTTAAAATTTGTAAGCTTGTTTTTCATTGCATTTACATAAGTTTTTGTGAAGATTAACTTTCGATTGCCATTGAATGTTTTTGATGCCATCCACTTGGTCACCTGAAATAATGGTTACCATCTTTTTGACTTTACCAATATAAAATGTCTTGTTTGCTGAAGGTATCCTGAATTGGTCTGGATCTTCACCAATTCAACATGTATTAAACATATTTGATGTGTATATATACAATGAAATGAAATCAAAATTAAACAATATAATTAAATGGATTTTGACAATGCACATACTTAACAACTTTGGTAAAAATTAATAATCATAATCATTGAAAGATCTTTTTAGTCTAAGTGAGTTTTGTTTTTATGGCATTTGTATCTGAAAATTCTGACTTCAATAAGTGAATACATATTTTAGCTGCAATAATTTTATCATAATATGATAATGAGAGAAAATAAAGATCTACCAAAAACTATATCACCAGCATTTGACTAAGTATCCCTGAAGTTATCAGAGAACATAATGAAAAAAAACAGTCTGGTAGTAAAAATAATGTAATGATTTATCATTCATGAGATCATAAGATGTTTAAGCCCCAGAAGTAACAGAGCCTACTTATTTATTATTGCTCTAAACAAAACAGAGTTGCATTGTGGGTAATCAATCTTATTTTAAGTCCTGATGGATATGAAATAACACCAAAAAAGAATAATTTTATATGTATTTGAAATTTAATACAGAGAGTGTACCAATAGTTCAAACAAGCTCTTAATTCATAAGTGCAGTAAGAGAAAATATTTAAAATCTGTATCCAGAACATTCCTATCTCCAGACCAATTGATTTCGAACTTATGGTCACCTCAGTGAAGAGCTAGAATATTCCGACACAAGATCCATATAACTATTTAAGTTAGATAACTGGAGTAAAAGACATTTTCATGTCCAAAAACTTCAGAGTTTCTACTTCAATATTATGTATGAAATAAGTGCTGGGTTTTAAGTTGATATTTTAGATCTAGTGTCTGAATATTCAATCTCTTCACTGAGATGAGCAATAAGCTTAAAACCAATTGGTCTGGGGATAGAAATTTTCCAGATAGGGATTTTAAATATTTTCTCTTACCACACTTATTAATTAAGAGCTTGTTTGAGCTATTTGTACCCTCTCTGTATTACATTTTTGTAAATACAAGCTTATAAAAGTAATGTCATGTTATATATGACTTGCTTTTTTTGAGTATTTAAAATAGTATATTAAAATAAATAGAATAATAAACATAAAGATTTCATTTTAAAAATTAAATGATTAGCATAAATAATAGGAAAAAAGAAAAAAAAATTATATTTAATAATGATCTTAAAAATAAAATACTGTATAAAAACATTATAAAATAATTTCTCAATTACAATTCTATACAATAGTCTACCCACCATAAATTAAAACATTATTTTGTTGAACAAATATATAATTAAATTATTTTATTATTTATATTCATGGATAATATTAGATGAAATTTATAAATTTAGGACTTTTTAAATAAATTCAAAAATTATGAACTATAGTAAAACAGGAGAGAGATTATGGTATAGATGATGAAATGGCCAAAGCGTCATTGTAATTAGACAGTAATGAGTAAAGAAATAACATTTATACAAATACCTAAGACTAAGAGTACAGAATTGAGCCTAACAAATGTGCATAAAAACAGAAAAATGTATGGAGTTTTATAAAATCTTAAATTATTAGAAATTTGTTTGTGAAAAAAGAATATAGTAAATGAAAAGAAGATATACTTTGTAAGTAAACTTCAAAAAAAGATATAAAATTAATAATAAATATAAACTAAATTTATAATAAGTGAGAAAGGAATAACAAAATAGAATCACTTCTTAAAGTGTTCAAAATGAATTGGTTTACATGATTTTAACATGCATGTAATGAAGATAGAAAATTAAGATAAAGCACACAAAATAAATGAGAAATTATTTCAAATGGAATTATGCAGTACTAATAATCTAATAAATATTGGCATTTAAAATTTAAAAAAAGGCTGATTTGTAAAAAGCAGAACATAGTTCTTGTTAGAAAATAATAGTAATATATATATATCATAGATCCATACTTTTGAAAGTAAGACACTTTTTTGTTTTTAATATTTATATTCTTACCATTTTAATAGATTTCGAAGTCAGTTCGCTCGCAATGTTTTGATGAAAATTTTATATTATATCATAAAAGTTTAAAATGTGATGTATTAACCCAATAATCATAATTGATTTTAATTTCTTTATACCATGATCAACTATGTAGAAAATCATATATAATTTGAGCAATAAAACAGACAGGAAAACAAATTATAGTCAATTGATTTTTTAAAAAAATATTACTTTTTTCCTCAATTGAAGTTAAATATGCTAGAAAAATGATAGATTCAAGAGCCTAAGATTTCTGGTTTTGGTGCCCAAACATCACATATCTTTTTAAGTAATGATTCACCATTTGATGATTTTTATAATTTATTATTCTATAGATATATTAAACAACCTCCATACTTCCCCATTTTTTTTCAGTGCCAACTGATGAATGCTGGTTCAGCATGAAATGCATCTTGGAGATCATTTGTCTTTTATTGTATCTTTATTTATATGAATTTAAAAAGAAAGGGGAAGTATGGAGGTTGTTTAATATATCTATAAAGATATTACACATGGGAAAGAAAAAGGTTAATAACTCCATGTGTGTATGTTTAAAATTAAAAAAATCAGGTATATTAATCTTTAACTGGGGTTTAACGTTTATATCTGTGGTAATCTCTAGTTTAGAAAATGATTAGTAATAATCATTATTGTATTTATCTGAGGTGAATGATGTCAAAGTTGTGAGTGGAGTGAGTTTGACAATGGTAAATAAAAATGTAACAATTAATTATTCTACATAAAGCCATATTGTCCATCATATCTTCAAATTAGTACATTTCTTTTTTTTAAGATGTAATCCAATTCTAATCAATTTGATATCCAAGTACAAGACAATAATTTTAAAAAAATAATCATATAGTCAATAACAATAAAAGTAATTTAGTCTTTAATGAAGTTAATAGAGTTTATGCTCACATTCATCTAAATAGAAAATTCGTAACTATGCTATAAAAAAGTTAAATATATCTTTCTCAGACTTACTTTACATGCGTGGTATAACTGCATTTTACTATTGGTTCCTATGTATACTCATTTCCACGAAAATGTATGTTAATTACGTTAGCTGAACAGACTGACAATTAACAATAAGATATTATGACTATCATTTTATTGTTAGCAGTTGGCAATTGTTTTTTTTTTCTCTCTCTAAACAAATTTTAATATGCGTAAAGTACATCATTAACTTTAATGAGGATTAAGATTAAAAGCTGAAAAAAAGACATTTGTGAAATTATTATATTCTATACATAATTAGAATAGATTTCGTAGAAAGAATAAAATTTGAATCTATTTTGCCAAGTTCTGGATGAGATTAAAACGATCTTTTTTCCCCAAGTTAAATATGGTCTTTTACAATTGATCAATTTCTATATGTAGTTTTACTTACATAAATTACGCATAAAAATGTAACGTAAACTGCGCAATTAATACTTTTTTTTTCATATTGCGCAATTATGGTGAAAATAAACAATCAAGTATGCGATCTTGAAAATATAATTCCAATTTTAACTAATAACTTTAAATTCATAAATTATGCATTTATGTTCAATTAAAATGAATTCTATTTTATCAATATTAAAACAATATTAATTAGACTTTAATAAAATATTTTAAGATAACTTTTATTTTTACGAAAATATTTTAAAGATTTATATTTTATTTAAACTGCTGTTGATCATTATATTGAATTGCTATTGGATTTTTTTTCTTTTAAATCTTAGTTTCCACCTTTCTTATTTGAACTATATTATTAGATATGGCAGTAGATTTAGATTTCTCCATTTCACATTCAATCAGTTTGCACCAAGTGATAGCAAAACTGTCAGATTATTTTTGAAATGAGATTGGCCTGACAGAAATGTCTATAATCTGAGGGTCAGAATAAGAGTAGAATATAACTTCACGTGTGATTTGCAATGACCACTGACCAGGCAGACGGAAATGGAATTTGAAGAATACTTCACGCCTGGTATGAACAGACAGAAAAACACTGTCATTTTGAAAAATGTGGATTAAAAAAAAATGAAAGAGTTTTGTGCTGCATAAAACGCATTTCTCATTAGGCTACCGTGGCTTTGCTTTGATATAATAGAGAGGGGAGACGGACGAATTGCAAAGTCAAAGCAGAAAATAAATAAATAAATCTATGAAATGACACTTTTAGTCAATGTTTAATAAAAAATATAAGATTGGTTAAAATTGGAAAAATAAAATGAATAACGGAACGCCAGATATATTACAAATATATTAAAATAAGGCATTATATTATATATATATCTTCGCTTTAACTTCTGATCATAATTCCAGGTTCTGCCTTGGATAAAATAATTCTTATTAAGATACTAACCTTTCCTTGGGACCTATGAGTAACTTGTAAACTATCCACTTAACCATTTAACTATCTCATCTTTCACTTTATCCTACGTGGCTGATTCTATCTTTAAGTTCTAAATAAATTGTGTAGATAAATACAAAGTTTTAGTTACATCTTTAACCTTAAAACGATATTCAAATAGTCTTAATTAATATACACAATAAATATTCACAAATTCATGCTCGCACGCATTTGTTGCTTATGACAAAATAAAATTAAGAAAATTATAATTTTAAACTCTAATAAATTTATCAATAATAAATTCCAAATCATTAATATTTCGTCATCACGTATGATGCCTAATTATAACCATTACGTCCGAAAAAATTTTCAGAAGTTTATATTGCAATTTATGTTATAATAATTGCATCAATTTTTGTAAGTTAAAATTTTGTTCTGACCGAAAGTAAATATATTTTTAATTAATATGAAAATATTGATATTCAAAATTCTTATATTTTTAGTGTTGATTAGGAAAGAATAAAAGAGATTAACATTAGTTTTGTTACAGTTGGAAAGTATATTTTAGAGTTAGTTGTTCTTTTTTATTACATAGAATAATAAAATAAATACAGAAACGGGGGGGGGGGGCATTTGATAAAAAATTATGAATTATTTACTGTTTATCCACATTATAATAGGTTCATTTTTTTTTTTTTTTTAAAAAGTGTATTGATTATTCAATATCAATCAGTCAGTTTATTATCATTATGTAAAACAAAGGTAGGTTTAGGCAGCTGATTAGAGATTGGTCTCGTAAGGTATATAATGAACAGTTATTGGTCAGTTTATTTAATCTGGAATCATGCCTTAATAATAAATGTTTCATGCATATGAATGAAGCATTACATTTAGATGTTTGTTTAGAAGACACTTGTAATTTAAAAATCTTACTTAAGAAATAAATATAAAAGAGAGTAAAGAAGAAAGTTTTATGTTTATTTAATATATATTTAGATGAATTGCTAAATGGCTGGTATTTTGATAAGAATAAAAAAGGCATTGAGATTAAAATAGTTAATTGTTTCAGATTTGTTGGTAATACATCAATATTTGTAGATAATGAGACTTATTTTAATAAAATGTTCAGATATTGAATGTTTCTAATAAAACTAAATGGAAATACAACATCAATCCTTGAAAATAAGTTATGAAAAAAAATAAGAAAAAACATTAGACAAAACATTAAAGAACAGATAGTGATTTTAAAGATTTGAAAAGTTTTTAACTTTTGGTGAATGTAATGATTTAGAAATTAAAGCAAAAATTGGTTAAGAATATTTTAACACGTATAGAAAATTATTGGGTGACCTTTTAAAATAGATCTAAGAAAAGTAAATTTCTGAAATCTTGTTCTGTAAAGAGAATAATCATGGACAATGAGGAAGAATGTTAAAAAAATTATAGCATCAGAAATATAAATTTTAAGGAGAATTAGAAGTTTAAGATTAGCAATGGAAAGTATAAATGAAAACATATTATTTTTTGAAAAAATTATGAAAATGAATTAAAAATATTAACAATTATAAATAACATTGGGTATATACTTAGAGGAAAAGGAATTTTTGAATTGTATATTGGAAGAAAATATAGAATGTATGACAAAAGTAATAGAAGACAAACAATTAATTGATTAAGAGAACACTAATTACCAAATGAATGTAAAAGAGCCAAAGCTTAGGGAGGAAAGACTCATTTAATACATAAAGCCTGTTTTTCGGCAAATAATTAATGATGATAATTTTTTGTAAGAAGATTAAACAAAAGTTCCATCATTTTTTATGAGCTTTATTATATAAAATTTTTATTAGGATGTATGTTTAATTGGACTGTAACAGCATTTTTTCTTAAATTTCCAACTTTTTTTTATATCACCCAAGCTTTTTAGATTATATCATATGAGAATATATCTTTATTATCAATAATATAACAGGTAAACACATTTATGTAAATCAACTAAATAGATAAAATGTTTTTAATAAAATAGCATATAAAAATAAATAATAAAGATAGTTAAAAATATTTTAATATGTAGTGAATCAAAATTCAACAGGTTCCATATAGAAATAAAGTTGTTAGATCAATTAAATTTGATTATAGGATTATTTTGCATAAGTTAAAATTCTAGCATTCATTTGTTTTTTTTTCTCATGTGATAACCTGCTAAATCTATAGAAGCAGATTGGCAGGAGATTTATACTTTACAAAATTTTTATTTATGTTGTCAAATTTAATGTTGAATTCTAAAGAGCCTAGAAAATATGTCTAAGATTTTAAATTATATTTTGAATATATGAGTATAACTATCTTGAGATTTCATTTTGAATTAAAAGATATTGGAATAAAAATTGTATTACAATTTTTCCACTTTTGCTAATTAAAGTTTAAGATCAATAGCGTTAAACATGAAGAAAATATTTTAATTTTAGGATTGTTCCTACCTTAATAGCGTGATAGTTGTTTTAAAAAAGAAATATTCAGTTTAACAATTTTTACCATTTAAATCTATTACTCCATATAAGAACAATCATGGAATTGTCTTATATCAAAGAAATTTCTAAAAAAATATTAAAATTAATTTTAACAAAAATAAATAATAATTACAACCCAAATAATTTATTACATGAATGTTTCATAATTTATAACAAATTAATATTTTTAGTTTAAGTTTATCGAAATAAATTATTTCAATATGAAATCACTACAAGGCTAAACATAATCAAAAAAAAAAAACATTGTTATCACTGAAAAATGGAATAGTTTGATTTTTTGAAATTAAAAGTTAAAACTATCATTGCACAAATTTCACATTATTTATGATAACAGAAAAATATGAATTAAATACCTAAAATAAGTAAAACAAAAACTAACAAAACATGGTTACGATATAAAAGTACAGTTAAGTTATTTAAAAGTCAAATACCTTTGACACCAAGAAAACATACTGGGATGCTTACAAACTAAAACACCAAAACCAAACTGCACTTCAGGTTATGCTCGGTCTAAATAACAAATCACTTATCAAAAAGCTTAAATGCTGGTTCCTTGAACCCATGTATGTTGACTTCATTTTAAAGTTCAACCTCAACTCTCTTCCCACCAATTCCTTCCTAGTTCTCAAGAGAGGTTTCACCAGCCTTGACACTACTTTCCAACTCTGTAGTTCTGCTGAGGAATCCATCCATCACCTAATATATGTCTGTTCTCTTCTCAATCCAATAAGAGTTTATATTGCAAAAAATGTATCAAGCAACATCAACATTATCCTAGATCTTAAGAAAGCCATCAACACTGGTATGTTTTCCATCTTCCTTATTGCTGACTAGATGCAAATGCATCTTTAGGGCCAGCTTCTGTGTACTCAAAACTTTTATAAGCATCATCAAAACCACAGCAGTCAGAGATCAAACACTGGCTCCTGATTGTCTTTTCAAAGACACATGGTTGAGAGTAACTCTTCCAGAAATCTAACCTGCTTGACAAGCACTTTCCTTTTTTTATGTAGCTTATACCATTGATTATGAACATGTAAAGACTTTCACCAGATTCTAGTAATTTATTGTACATGTTTTTCATTTGCCTCTTTTTTTTCTAACTCCTCAATAAACTTCTATCTTAATAAAAAAAAAAAGTGAGGTTTCTTATAATCTTAGAGTGCAAAAATGTTCAAAATATAATCATTATCACATTACCTGAAAATAATGTATTTTAAGTTGCAGTAGAATATTAAACCATTTATATACTATTTTGATTATTTTATCATCATTGCATGAATTCTTTTATATATGAATAAAATATTATGATTAGAATTTCATTTATGTGAGCAGTGTGGAAAAAAATTTTATTTGAAAAATAGAGACTTAAAGCTACAAAATAGTAATATTGAACATATTTATACCATAAGAATGAAAAATATACATAAATAAGAAAATGATAATTAATATGATATATTTAAACATTATAATTTTTTATTGGAATTTGAATATTCATACTTAAAATTATAGCTATTCATTTTAATAGTTATTTATTTCTTGCACTTCTATGTTATTATTTAAATCTATTAGTAATATTTAATAAAAAAACTATTTTATCATAAAGATGTTGAAACAAATTCATTGTTAAAACATAGTAATTAAATAGTAATAGTGTGTGCATACAAAATAAACATAATATCAGTCACTGTCTGTTTTGATTTAACCCTAGATGCATATTTATTAGATAATTCAAATTTCATAATTTTTTATGAAAACTTTTATACAATTTTTATTGTTAATATAGTTTGATAATAAACCTTAAATCCATGGACACCATTTGAAACATATATGATTTAAATCAAGAATAATAGATTATATATATATATATATATATATGATCAATAGATGGCGTTTTACCAAAAACACTGTCTATTGATCATAAATACAAGCGTTAGCAAGTTTAACTTGTTTTTTTGTTTTTCATATATATATATATTGTAATGAAATTTAATATACAAATCGGCAACAATAATCATAATTTTAATTTTTTTATTACCTCAACAATATCACAACTATTATTTGTTGTTAATATTATTATCATTGCTGCAACTAATATTATTAAAATTATAGTAATATTATTGATAATATTATCTTAACAAAGTAATTTTTTATTAAACCAATATATTCTCCTATACATAATATGCAATAATTCAAAATATGCATATCAAATTTATTTAAATCATGGTTTACATGTAGTTATTAAAACAATATTCCATATAAAATTAATTTTAAAAGAACTATTTGGAGTAAAAATGCATAATACAAACAATATAGGACTACAAACGGTATTAGTATAGTAATAATTTTATTATTGTATATGATTAAAGTTACATTTAATAGCAATAGAAAATATTATCATAATATTCAAACACATATGTGTAATTGCACAAATATTTATATTTTTACTTGTATCTAAATTTAATAGTATATCACAAAATATTTAGATAAATTTAATTTTCTTGGTGATAATATTAATTATGATGAGAATATAAATAAGAATAAATAAAATAAAAATATTTATTTAAATATTTCCAATATGAATATCAGTTTGTAGTGTGATAATTATTTTAATTTCAGTTATTAATGTAATATTATATTTAAAACGTTTAAAATAATTATTTTGTAATTTTTAAGAAAATAGCATTGAAAATTGACATTATAATTTTTTTACAGTTTTAAGAAATTTCCTGTTACGTATTATATCCTAACATCAATGGTAAAAAACTTTTCATTAAAATCCAAAAGAGTGGGTATAGTGATATAATTACTGATACAAACCTATAAATACATCTACTTGTTAAGATTTTCTGCTGTTTGCAGAATTGTAAAGAGGATACATTTAATGTTAGCCATATTGACATCTTGAAATACAATAACAATGGAGTAAATAGTTAAACAATCATTTGCCTTTGTATGGCAAATATATCTTGAAACTGTTCTAATGCAAAATTAACATTAATAACAAACATAATTAAGTAGTTCTTTAAAAGAAATAAACATTTAAAATATTTAATTGAAATATGAAATCATAAATTCATTTTGGAATGCTATTTTTTATGTAAGTCATAGTATTGGATTATTTATGTACAATTATATTCCTTATAGTTAAATTAATATTTTGCAAAAAAATACCTGTGTATTAGATAAGTATTATTAAGAAACAAATCTTAAGCAATGGACTTTTATCTATGTTAAAACATTTGAAAAAATTACCATAAATAAGAAATGCCAGTCATCAGTCAACAAATTATTATGTGCCACACTGATAAAATAAAAACATTGTAATAATATTAAATATTTGAAACTTATTATTATTGGATTTAATCCATCCATTGGAAATTTAAAATTTAAATAATAGATGAAATTAGATTTATGTTTTTTGTTGAAAATAAATACGTTTTGTTTAAAATAAGGGTAGAAATAATAATAAATATTGAAATGTGATTTTTAAAAGTTATTTTAAAGTATTTATTAAGTGTAAATAAAATATGAAAATTAATTAAGAATTGAATAATATAATAAAAATAAATATTTAATAAATTATTATTAGTTTTAGTTTTAATCTGGTGTTCGTTATCCAGGGTAGTTTGAAGTAAGTATTGTTTAACAGACCAATCAAAGGTGGAATAGGCTGGAGTATTTAAGAGCTGAACAAAATTTGCTGACTACTATTATTATAATTTTTACTATCATTATAACTGTCATTGCAACTTTAGTTAATTAATTATATTATAATAGTCAATTTTATCATTTTTTAATTTAAAAAAAAAAGGATATTAACTCAGTATTATTAGATCATGGAAAATAGAAATGCATTGTTAAAAAAATTAAATAATTCCTTGCTTGCTGATCTGTTTTTATTCAATTTACCATCAACTTAGACATGGAGGAGTCATCAGTGAACTTAAATTTATGTAGGAAAATATCAAATTATTATTGTTTTACTAGGCACATAATTTTGCCTATCTTAAGTGTTCATGCTGACATAATAGTCAATTTAATAGACAGAACTTCACAGAAAGAAATTCAGATATGCTCATCAGAGATGGAAAAGAAAATATGAAATTTTTATTCTGAAAGCCCTTTTTAAAGTAGAATAGTTTTTTTTTAAAAAAAAAACTGTTAATGTGAAATAACCATTATTTAAGACGCTAAAATATTTCTTTGTAAAGAAATATTGAAATTGATTTTGAAAAATATAATTTTTAAAAAAGTTGAAAAAAATGAAGATTATTAGTATAATAATTGATATTACATTGGACAATCTTCAAAATAATAGTTGTTATATGCTGAACATACAAAATATATTCGGAAAAATATTTATAAGAATATTTAAAACTACAATAATACGTACTATTGGATATTGTGTTGTACTCAAGAACATTGACTTATGGAAAATTTAACTGAAAAAAGTGAAGTTTTAGAAGAGATATATCATAATAGAGGATTAAGAATGCATTTAATAATTACTGTTGGAAATAAAAAAAGAACTCAGAACTATTTATATTTCAATTAGAATATTTTACAAGTCGACATACTTTTGTTTATTTTCTTTATTCTTAAAAGAATTGTCGGACATGTCATAAAAGGGAAATTATCGGAGCATGTGTAATTTTGTTTGTGTTAAAGGAAGATGTTTTTGTCAACAAATGCTGCAGAATGAGAAGGACATTTTTCATAAAGAATTCTGTCAGAGTTTTTGTAAATATGAACTTTAAATTTTATTTTTACTAACTTTTATCATAATGCTTAGAAAATAGAAAAAGGTAGGAACATAAAAACATTAAACTATTTACTAATGTAGTGATTAGTTATTATAAAAAAATCTTTAATAATTTAAAAAAAAGTTTAATATTTTAAAGTATGATGATATGGAATGAATGATATTTAAATAATGCTTTTTATTTAGTTCGTAATCCAGAAATATTAATGGAATAATCGACAAGGAATACATATTATTGATGGTAACAATTATAAAAGTATTGATCATTTTCTTATGTATTTATTTATTGTATATTTTAGTGTGGATGTATGAAATGAGTATAAAAAAACACAATACATACACATAGTTTATAATTTGTTTATTCATGTTAAAGAATATGCATACTTTTAATAATATTATAAGTACATTTTAATATAAGGGAAATATAAGTATATGATTCTATTATAATGGGATTTAATGTTTATTTTAAGTGATCAAAATAATAAATTGGGAAATCGATACTGATTATTTGTATTTGTGTGTAAATTTACTAATGGATAAAATAATCTTTTCTTATCGATTGGTTAGATGGTTATTTTAGACATGAATTTATTTATTACTATAAGAATGTAAAAATAGATTTAGTGATGTAAGCTTGGTATTAAGTTAAATAGAACCAAGGTAATATTTTTAGGTAGGATTTGTTTATATCGGAATAAATATAGACGATAGAGATTATTGTGCAAGTATAGATAACTTAGCTCTATAACTTGTATTTGTTCATGGTAGTGTTATTTTTTGTATGTTGAAGTTGTAATGTTCCATAGAGCTAAATAGATAGCTTGGACATTATGTTTATTAGTACAGGTGATGAACTAAAATAGTCATACCTTATTTATGATACACTGTGACCATGATGGTAATTTAATAGAAGTGCTATTAAATTAAAATCTGATTTATTCCATTTACCTACTTGTGTTTACTATCGATATTGCTTGAATGGTATCGTAAAGGCTAGTATTTTAAAATATGAAATGATGAATAAGTTTAAAATGCAGAATTGTTATTAAAGAAGATAAGATGGGTTATATTGTTTAAAATTAAAGATATGAGAGAGGGTAAAGAATACAAGATTGTAACTTGTTAATAAGGAATCATAAACTTTTATGTTTGGGACTCATTATTATTTATTACAAATAAATAAATGATAAATAGAATGTGTTTTATAAAAATATTATTTAATCATTAAGTTTTAAAGAAATTCAATGCTAATGCATATTTTTACAAGTAAAAGAAATATACATAAATCATATTTGAAGAATACAAGTGATCATGAATTTATATTATTATTATTCTATAATAATACACTTCAATGCTTACATTTATTTAACATCATATTGAGGAATAATAAGTATTTAGGTTAATGGGTATATTATTAATTAATATTATTTACACTATGAGTAAGTTAAGAATAATTATAGGATATAGTAAAAGTGTTTTTAAAACTAAATAATAAAAAATAAATTCAAAGTGAATTAATAATTTAAATAATCCTTTTGTAATGTAATAATTTTAAAGAAAATTAGTGAAGGCCATAAAGATGTTATGGTAATATTTCAATAATGAGAATTTTATAAAGCAATTTTTTGTATTTAATATTTTTTATTTAATTCATTTTTTTTGTGTGTGTGAAATTACCAAAATGAGAGTAAGACAAAGTGCATGCATATTGTACATACTGTATATAATTTATTGTTAAAGTTTATTAATAAATTTGTTAAGTTTTGTTATAAATCTTGGTGTCGACTCTATTTCTTCACATCACAATTACATAATCACAGATAATTATAATTAAGACATAGTATCTGCACATCATAAATAAAATTGTTACTTAAGATTTATAATGTTTTATTGATATGTTTTATTTAAGAAGTTTTACTTATTGTATTATTCTAATGGTCATGGAATAATTACCAAAGATTTACATTGAGTTATATTAGTAATGATTGCCTCATATTCTCAGATTATAGCAACATATCATATATGTTTATTTAAGATGCCATATGAATAAGAGGTTATATTACATTGTTAATATGTGATATACATGAACAATATGATAAGTAGAAAGATAGGAGAGTAAATTATAGATTAAAGATTAGTATTATTATTTTGTTATTATTAGTATTATTGAATTGTAGTTAGTAATGATATTAAATCCCTTATCATACTTGATTACAAAAGTTATAATTAATTTAGCATTATTTTAAGAGAACCTGAGATAATTTGGGTTAAATTGATTATAATAAAGATATTCAGATTAATTTGTTAAGAGTTATGTACTTAATTAATTTTGATTAAAGACGTAAGAGTACTATAAATGTAATATTTAAGTAATAGGAGTAGGGATAGTATTCTTATGCCATTAAGGTAATATCCAGTGGGAGATTAACTTAATGTATTCGCTCTGCCACTTGTAAACTCACTTCATAGTCTCATGATTTGATTAGATATTCATTTATTTAATTTTATAAAACAGAACTATATTATTATTTATTAATTAAGCTAATTTGATAATTTGATATTATTAAAAAATATAGTTATTGTTGATTTAGATACATTTTAGATAAACATAGTTATTTACCTGAGCTAGATCAAGTGATTATAAGTACATATTTCCTGGAAGTGAGGGCACAATATATATATATATATATATATATATATATATATATATATATATATATATATATATATATATATATATATATATATCACATTTCATTATTATATAATAATACAGTAATATGTTTGGATGTATCTTTAAATCAATTGTAACCTGTATAGTGGTAATTGCTATCTAGTTTAAATTCACCCCTGAAGAAAACCGAAGGCAGGAATTCTCAATGAGTTTGAATACTGAGGTGTAATGTAATCCAAAAGAGGGGTGATATTTGGATGAACTAGCCCAAACTGTATCTAAATTTAATGTGTAAACTTAGAGCTATCCCTTTGGAGGTCGATAAAATCATAGGTCAGATACTTCATTGCATCATTCACAGCATCCTACCAGAAGACTCTAGATCTGACTGTAGTGAGATATGTCCCCCCTCTTCTGGTGGAAAACCCAGACCATTACAATGTATATATAAACTTCAAGATCATTGTCAACCACTAGTTTTATCACACTGTAGTCGTATTTCTAGTGTCTTTGGAAAATTCAAATCTTTAACCAATCAACTGAATCTCTTCAACTTAAATACATTGATGAGAATTCATATCTGTTATTTTATGTTAGATATTAATTAACGGTCTTCAGACTATGCTCAGAGGTGGTTAAAATTCGCCTGATTATATCATGCGTGCACACACACACACATATATATATATTTGTGCATATGCACAGAAATGTATTTTAAAATAGACTTGACTATTGTAATTTTAAAAATTCCTGCATCTGGAAACTGTCAACTAAATATCTTTTATATAATGATTTAATACAGTATTTGATAAAAAAGTAATAAATATTGCTTTAATTTTTATCATTTCTAACTCTTGTTTTTTTTTTTTTTTTAGCCATGTGTATTCTATAATTTTCATGCTTCACGGGTATTTGTAATTGCAGAAACTTTTACAGAATGCTAGATCCAATGATTGATTGTTCTTTTATATAAGATATGGATTAGCTGTTCTAGTGTGATTGCAAAAAAAAAAAAAAACTTCAAAATAGTGTAGAACTTTTTTTTCTAACATTTATCATTTACAAATAAATATTCACTATATATATATTATAAAGAAAATGTCATTTAATGGAAAGGAAAGACATTTACACCTTTACAAATAAATTCTGTAATATATATAAAATTGGTTTATATAGAATACTAATAGATAATAGCAAAAAGGATTGGTAATGGTTTGAAAAACTACTTATAGCGTAATGGCTGCATATCTAATTGCTATTTATAACAACATGGAACTTGTGTCTAAGCTTACATCGAAATTTTACTTATGATGCAATAGTTGAAAATCTAAATATTATGAAACAATATGGGGCTTGAATTTAAACTTGCATAGAAATTTTCAGTAATTTGGAAAAAGTTTTAATTAAAAATGGATTTCTAAGCAATCCTGAATTTTTTTTTTCTTAATTATTCAGTTCTTATACACAATTCATCCACTCATTGGATGATAAATTATAATCACCTATAAAATCTGGTATTGTTGAAGAATGTCAAAATTTATTGGCTCAACCTAGAGATTTATGTTTACCTTTCAAAATTGTGGCAAATTAAACATTATTAAAATAAAAATAATGCATGAAATATATATTTAGTATATGTATATAGAGATTGTTCTTTGCTCTTTGGTCATCTATAGTATGCTTGAGTAAATTAACGTTACCAAACATTAGTGCATTTAAATTTCTATATCCAGAATAATTACTGATTTTTCATCTTTATCAATCAGGACTTGTGATTCAAACCTGGAAGTAATGCAGTTTTTCCATTTAGCAAACAAACTTTAATTTCATTTATATTTATTAATTTAAAAGCTTACAATTCAGACATCTAATGGTTAGAAATCATCTTACTTAAATAGTAATACAGGTCTGACATAGATTCAATAAATATTTATTTAGAAACTTCAGTTATTATTTAGCTATAGACATTGTTTTCCAGGGCGGAAATATTAATTATAACATATCATATTATATGGAAAGTCAGATAACATTTTAGCATGCTAGCATATCTATGTTAAATTAGCAATTGGTCTCTCCTATTGCAGGGAGTATGTGCTGAATAACTCTAAAATTTAGAATGTTAGAGAGTGCAGCAAATAGACCCTCATTTGCATTGCTAAAAGTAAGAAAGTTTAGTGAAGATGCATTCCCCTCCAGTGAAACTAATTACAGTAGTCAATGAATCATTAAAAAAACCCAATTAACTCCTAATTTGTGCTGACCACAGCAAGGCATATATGTGTCAGTATTGTTTTATTTTCTTAGAAAGAAAGATACACTCTTTCAAGTAATGTGTATAATCAATGAGATGTTCTTCTTGTTACTGTTATTTGGACTAACTAATTACTCTAATATCTGTTCTAAATAACAAAGTTGAACTTGTGATAATATTATTCACTGACTGACTGATATATATATATGCGTGTGTGTTCACTAGAGGGAGCTTATTACTAACTTCATTCAAACTTTAATTTATAAGTGCCGAAAGAGAATGAATTTCAAATCTCTATTGGAATGTCTTATCCCCAGACCAATTGGTTTCAAGCTTTAGGCTTACCTCAGCGGGGAGTTAGGACTCCAGACACTAGATCTAAAATACCAACTCAAATGTCAGCACTTACTAATATGTTACTATCAATTTGAAAATCTGCATTTTTGCATCTACATAAATGTTTTCAAATCCAGCCTTAAAAACAGATAGCTATATGGCTTTGAACTCAGTTCAGTTTCACTATATATTAATAGCCTCAGCAATATAACATCACAAACTCCTTCAAGGGTACACTTATAATAATTAATAAAACAAGACACAAATTGTATAACTTGCTTTTAAGCTTGTATTTAAATGTTCACTAGAGGGAATTTACCACTTGCTCCAATCAAGCTTTAATTTATAAATGTCAAAATAGAAAGAATTCAAAATGTCTACCAAAATGTCCTTATCCCCAAACCAATTGTTTTTGAGCTTATGGCTCACCTCAATGGAGAGCTAGGACATCATACACTAGATCTAAAATATCAACTCAAAAGTCAACACTTATTTAATATATTACTATCAATTTGAAAACCTGAATTCTTATCTAATATGTTACTATCAACTGGTCTGGGGATAAGGACATTCCAATAGAGATTTTGAATTCTTTCTCTTTTGGTACTTATATATTAAAGCTTGATTGGAGCTAGTGTTAAGCTCCCTCTAGAGAACATTTTAATACAAGCTTAAAAGCAAGTTACACAATGTGTTTTATTAATTATTATAAGTGTACCCTTGAAGGCTCTTGTGATGTTATATTGCTGAGACTATTAATATATGGTGAAACTGATCTGAGCTTAGACTCATATAATTATCTGGTTTGTAAGGCTGGTTTTGAAGACATTTATGTGTCTGAAAAATTCAGGTTTTCAAATTGATAGCAATGAATTAGATAAGTACTGACTTTTGTGTTGGTATTTTAGATCTAGTGTTTGGGCATCCTAGCTCCCCACTAAAGTGAGTCATAAGCTTGCAACCAATTGCTCTGGAGATAAGGGCATTCCAGTAGAGATTTTGAATTCTCTCTCTTTTGGCACTTATAAATTAAAGCTTGTTTGGAGCTAGTGTCAGGCTCCTTCTAGTGAACATTTTATTACAAGCTTAAAAGCAAGTTACACAATTTGTGTCTTGTTTTATAAACTATATATATATATATATGTATGTATGTATGTATGTACAACACTCAAACATAGTAGAATGTGATCATTGCCAGTTTGGATATGGTGGAACAGGAAAATTTGAAAAAGTTGGTAGTAAATTCTATAATACAAGAGTTTGATATAAAAATTCAGACATTGGAAAAGCTATATGTCACATGCTGAGTATTACTTAGTGATCTACCATATTATGGTGAAATATTGTCTTAAAATTCCACACTTCCCTACTTTGTGACAGGAGGTAACGTGGTTGGCTAAAAGACTAACAGACTTGAAACATCTAGAGAATATTTCATATGAAACTCCAAAACTTTCAAAATGAGTAGTTGCAGTTTAGACTATGGAGTATGAAACAGTTGCCACAGAAGAAATATGTTGATTATAATTTAGCTTATGTCTACTGGCCAGAGATTGTGATTTTGTACCAGAGATAAATGATTCCCTGTTGGAACAGTTTTTATATGGTATGTCCAATGATAATTTTTGAAAAGTGCTACTAAATGATCTGGATTTAACTTATAAATTGGCCATAGAGAAGAGTGCACTTCAAAAGACATGGTTGAATAATACTTTGGAATATACAAAATTTCAGCTTTTGGAAATAATTTTGTTTACCAAACAAAAACCTAAAGGAGATGTTCAAGTTTTTGATAGACATTTAAAAAATACAAATGTTTTATTGTTATGGGAAAGCCAGACGTAAAAATGAACTGAAAGCATAAGGGAATACTATGCAGAATTTATGACACTAGAGGTCAAATAGCTATCATTTGTTGGTTTAATGATTGAAAGGCACTTAAAAAAGGATTACAAATTTGAGGAAGAAGTGAGGCACATAACAAAACAATGGATTATATACTTTTGGACGTATGAGTTTGTAATAAGTGAGTAACAATGAAAATTGGTTGAGGAGCAGGTCTGTCATTAATGTCGTACAAAGATTAAATGCAGATTACTGAAGGTCATAAAAAGAAATTTGTATTTTAAAAAAAAATGAAAGTGCCACTGATATAAATAGATTAAAGTTGATATTCATAGCAAAAAATAGCCCCAATAAATTTGAACTCTAGGTTGAGATCTCTTGTAATGCATGTTGTAAATACGGAATGTAATCCTGTTACTACTGGTTAAAAATGTGTTTGAACTTTTACAGTGAATATATTAAAGGCGGTTCACATGTAAATCCTTATAAAAAGATAATATTTGGATCTGTTTAAGGCTGGATGGCAGAATTAAAAATAAAATCAGTGAATGTATAATTACTAAAATGTAGAATTATAAAAAAAATTGTGCAACTGATTATTTGCAAATCTCAGAAAGTACCATTTGTTTTAAGAAGTAAACTTATATATATATATATATGTGTGTGTGTGTGTGTGTGTGTGGCGTGTGTGTTGTTTGCGCAGATATTGAAGCTAGAATAAAGCTTTTTTTTAAAAATTTATTAAAATATAAAGCTATTAAATTAAAGAGCTGAGCACTCTCAAGAGATTACTTGATCTCATATTCATAGCTGTTGTTGTTATAACTATGTTGTAGAACTGGAAATGGTAATTTATGCAAGTATATGCAAATGAGTTACAATTGTCATTTCCGAGACAGAGCAAAGCAAGCTTCTATCCTATTGATGGATTTGGGGTCACTAGATGTAATATATATTAGTTTATAATGTTTAGTGAAGTAATAATTTAAGTATTTTAAAAAGTAAAGCAGAAAAAAACTTTAATTGACCTAGTTGCTAAAAGGGTCTTAATGCTGATAGAAGATTCATCATGGACAATGTTGATAATTATTGAAATTAAACCAGATGGAACTCTGTGTTTATGTTGTGATTATAGGATTACCATCAATAAATATATAAAATCAGGGTCATATCCTGTTCCTAATCCCAGTGAAGTACTGGTATTATTACAGAAGGCTAATTATTTGTGCAAATAGATCTGAAAGTATCTTTTCACCAAATACCTGTAACTGAAAATACAGCCGAATTGTTGATATAGATGACACATAGGAATATTTAAATGAAATAAATTCCCATATGGTATATGTATCACCCTTAATGTTTTCCAGGCTAAAATAGATATGTTGTTTAGATTCATGGATGGTGTAATTCCTTATCCGGAAGACATTTTGATTATGGGTGCAACAGAATCTGAATTGGAAAAGTGATTAGATTTAATCTGCTCAAAATTAGTGAAGTCCAAAGCAAAAGTAAATGTTAGCAAATGAATTTGATTTGAAAGAAGATACATTTTTTGGCTATAGTATAAATCCTTGTGAATGGTTTCTAGTTCCAAATAAAATTAAGACTATTTAAGAATGTGATTAAACCTAAAAATATGAAAGATTTGCAAGCTTTCTTAGGACTTTTAAATTTATATGAGAGTTTTATTTAAAAAAATTAGACTATTTAATTCTTTAATATCAACTTCTTAAGAAAAAATGTTGGAATATTGAGCATGGAAAGCTCTTAATATTTGCAAAAGAGATTGTAAATTC
Organism: Epiperipatus broadwayi; assembly: GCA_028023455.1. Taxonomy (NCBI): domain Eukaryota; kingdom Metazoa; phylum Onychophora; class Udeonychophora; order Euonychophora; family Peripatidae; genus Epiperipatus; species Epiperipatus broadwayi. The sequence goes on from JAQFVV010006754.1 coordinate 371,654, forward strand.
AGAAAATTTATTGGTCTTTTATCAGAGCGATTTGGATGTGACTATAATGACTGATGCACCAGAATACGATGTATAAAATGTCCAATTGCTTATGCCACAAGAATTTTTACACCAGCAGAAAACAATTACATCAAATTAACAAGAAGGTGTTATCTGTCATATTTAGCATTAATAAATTCCACTAATACATTTATGGATTGAAGTTTGAGACTTGTACAGACTCTCATACTCTAGTGAAAATTTTCGGTTTTGAACTAAAAAAATATTTCTGATTAAGTAGGACAACAAATGTTATACTGGATTAATATACTGCTTCATCATGATTATCAACTAGTTTTCAAATCATGAAGTGAAATAGGACATGCAGATACCTTGTCGTGATAGCAAATTGTAAAGAAAAAGTATATGTGTTAAAGAAATCAATTGTATAGTGTTGTAGTATCAGAATTAACTAGATGAGATAAATGTTATGAGCATATTGTGAAGTGAATAAAAAGTAGTTGGATGAATACTTATGCCCTTAAATTAGGTAAAAAAAAGTGGATTAATAGAGATAGACTTCAGTTTGTTGAGAATGTATATTGAACACTGCTTATGTCTGGTGCCTCTTGCTGGAAAAATTCACTTACAAATTTGTTACATAAAAGGTCATCCAGAAGTTGTCAGAAATAATTCTCTCACTCACTCTTATGTCTGGTTCCCTATATAACTTGAGATATTAAAAAATTAGTAAAAAAAGTTCAAATTTTCAACATACAGGTACAATATCACTCAAGCAATTAGAGACATGAGCAAGTCCCATGACTCTATGACTCATATCCATTTGGACCAGGTAAGTCCAATAGATGGGTACCTAATACTTATATCAGTTGATGTCTACATTATATAGTTGAAATATAAGTTGTTAGTTCCAAATGTACTATAACTGCATTAAATGAAATCTTTGTACTCATAGTTCCACAACTCACTGTGATTGATAATGGTACTTCTTTTATGTCTTAAATGTTTATGGTTTCCTGAGTGATAGAGGGATTAAATACTACTCCTTATCATCTGGAGAGTAATGGGATTTTTGAAAACACTACACCATGTTTAAAAAATAGTTTGAAAAAAAAAGAAATATGAAAAACATGTCTGAAACATTGATAGTGACAATGTATAAACACATTTTGCATCTAGTACTGAAACCAGAAAAACTTTAGCAGTATTTCTGATGGATTATTCTTTCTATAGACCTTTAATTTCATTATTACCTACATTTATTAAGAAAAATCAAAATCAAAATTTTGTACATTTTTTAGGAATGAAATCAATATTGATATGAGATTTGCCTTGATATTATAGACTACATGAAATAATTGCATAGATACTGTCAAAAAAAATAAGACTTGTAAAGTCAATTGATAAAGAGTTTAGGAAACACATAAATCACATATGTCACTGTTAGGAGGTTGCTAGAGTTGAGATTGGTCATAAAAACAGTGTAATAGTCCAATGTTATGGAAAGAAGAGATAGCAACTTTTCAAAATTGTAGCATAATGATGAAAATAAATGAAGAAACCATACTTGATAAATAACAAGATTACATTACTGCAGACATTAAAGTTCCAATGGTAGTTTTAAAACTCAAAGAATATTCCACCCACCTGCTAAATTTAAAGATTTTGTTTGTTATTAAATTTACTAATTTTAGAGTGAGGGAAGGACTGGAATGTCTGACTATGTTTTAGCAAGGTAATATGTCTCTGTTGTATTAGAGATTGGTCTCTCCCATTGTGGGGATTGTGAGAAATTGCTCTAAAATCAGAACATTAGAGAGTGCTATAAATAAACTCTCATGTACATATCTAAAAGTAAAATTTTTTAGCGAAGATGCAGCAGTAAAGAAAGTTAACATCTTTTCCAGTGAAGCTGTAATCATAGCAATCAAAGAATAATGGAAAGGGAAACAGTTAATTCCTAAATTGTGTTTACTGCAGCAAGGCATAAATGTGTTAGTATTGTTTTATTTTCTTAGAAAGAAAGATACCTACTCTGTTCAGTAATGTGTGTATTCAACAAGTTGTTCTTCATGTTAATGTTATTTGGACTAAGAACTAATGTATATTTTAATATGTATTCTTAGTTATTCTTATTACTTTTTTAATAAATAAATAAGTAAAAAGTTGTAGTTGTGTTAATTTTATTTGCAGTCTGATTCGTTATATATATATATAACCCTCAGATAGAGCACTATATAACTCTCTTCTATATTTTTATAAGATAATGGGTAATTATTAAATTTTAATCCATTTAAATTCCCATTATCAAATTAATTTTTAGAATTTGTCTTTATCAAAATATGATTTAGTGTAATACCGTTGTACTCAGCAAAACATTATTAGCTATTATTAAAATTCAATGTAAAATCCAGAAATTTGGAAATTTTAATATTTTGAACTTATATCAATGTACTTACTCAGACATATACATCTAACAGAATCAATAAAATGTCTTTTAATAATCTTATTTCTTTAAAACTAAGGCTATTAAAACAAGTACTTAATGACTTCTCGAAGTAAATCCAATTTACTTTTCAGAAATGATGGCTTAGATTAAAACTATATATAATTTTAAACTTTTAGCTTGAATAATAAAATGGGGTAAAGGTAGTTGCTAGATGTAGAACGACATTATTTTTTAAATCTTATAATATTTTGAACTTTAGTCTTTTAGCTTAAGTAATAATATGAAGTTGCTTAATTAGAATGATATTTTCAGTTTTGAATCTAAGCCCTCATTAATAAATCTAAGAGCAAGAAATTTGTATACGCATTAATACCCTAATAATCACTGATAGTTTAGATAAATAAAGTTATACATTTTAGACAAGAGAAAACAACCTATGAAATGAATGTATTTAAAATAAATAACATGTTCAAAAAGAAAATGAACAAACGATTGGTGAGTGTGTGTGTGCATATCACGTTATTATTGGTTTTGTATAATAACTCAAGAGTAATATTTCAAACATGTGCATATGTATATAAAAATTAAAAAAATATTTATGAAAAAAAATTTTTTTTAATTTAAATAATACAAAGTTAATCTTACATTTTAAATTTATAAACTTAAGTTTTTTACAAAATGGATATTATTCAAAAATAAAAGAACATATAATTTCAATCACATTATTTTCTTTTTTGTATTTATTTATTTATTTTTTATTAAATGAGTTATAGACCGGAAACGGATTGAAAAACAACATCATCACATCTGGTTAATTAAGGACCTGGTTTTTTATTAATGACACATAGATTGTCATATAGTAGTCCATAAAATAAAAGAACAATATGAGAGATGCAAAATCGAAGGCAGTGAACTGCTAATCTTTAATAGGTACTTTTCCTTAAAATTTCTCACTAATTTGCAGTTGAAAGGGAATTATATGAACGTGAAATACGGTTATTATGAATCATTATTTAGAGTCATCACATGTAAAATTTTTCCAAAACAATCAGCAGATTATCCAGGAAAAGAAGTTAACCTTGAGTATTCTGGGAAATGTATCCAAACTCAGCATCAATAGACAGCATTGGTAGTCGAGATGTCAGCGACAGCAGCTTTACAAGCAGTTGTCCCGGGTTAGCAGGTTCGCATTCCAGCTGATGCTATGACCCAAGAGAAAAAAAAATATATCATGATTATTTTCAGTAATCATAATTTGTTTATTAATTACTAGTTTAAATTATAAGTTAGTTTTCTAATTGTCAACTTAAGTAAATCCTTACTACTATCTAAAATTGAAATTATTGGTATAAAAAGGAAATACAGTCATGGAGAAGATTTATAATTTACTTATTGTTATCCTATAACATAAAATGTGTTTTTCAGTCAATAGCTTGTTTATTAATCAGAGAGCTGTAGAAAAATCAAAATCAATAAGCAAATTAAAATAAAAGGATATAATGAAAATAAAACTTAAGAAAATTTTTTTTTTTGCCCAAGCTATTGATTTTGAAATCTAGTTGTGAAAAAGTCAAAAATTCAGAAACTTCTGTGAGAAAATAATTACTGTGAAGATTGCCAAAGTTTATATTAGTATTAAATTGTTCATTGTAAAATAAAATATACAAATATAAAAAATAGAAGATAATACTAATATGGTTCTAACAAATATTTGGTAAGAAATTAAGTTTAATTGTATTCTATTTAATTTAAATTCAAGGTAGTTAATATTTGATTAGAAATAGATTAATTAATTTGTAAATTTTTCATAATTATTTTATTCTTGTTCTTTCTTTTGAAAATGTTATAAAAGTATTATTTTTGATTTAAACATTAAAAGTTTAAAGTTAAACTAGTCAATAAAACAATCAGAATTACCTCAAATTCACAATTCAATCAGATTAACCAAAGAAAATAAACTTTAAAACACAAACAATAGTTTCACTTCTACAACCATATCTGTAGTGTAAAGGACTACAAGATAACATATTTACATAAACATTACCCACAATTCCACTTAAGTTGATTGCTTCAGAATCATAAATTTTTAGTAATAAAGATTCTTTGATTCTTTTTATTTCATTTCTTTAAAGAAGACAACCTTAGCTTCATCAAAATTAATAGTTTGGTCTGTATCTTTTTTATAGGTTATATAAAGCAGAACTGAGATATTTCTTTTTATTCTTACTTTTACTATTCTTTGATTATGTATATATTTGCATTACTTAATTAACTATTTAAAGTATCGCTTTTCCAAGCAATTTTCTTATTATCCAACAAATTATTATTTTTACATACATTTCTATAAAAAGACAATTTAAATGGCAAAGAAATAAAATCATATTTTTTCTTTATCCTTTATATAATTACAAATATTTTTACTATTAAAAAAAATACTTTTAATAAATTTATCAGTGTAGCCAACACTCAAATAATCTTTATAAAATTGATTTTTTGAAACAACATACCTCATTATAATTATTTAATCTCTTATTTTTTTCTTTGGCTAGTCTGGTTGAGTATTGAATTTGGTGTAATTTTGATTATTTTTAATTTATATATTTTTACTTTGATACATTTTTATTATGTGACATTAAACAATGTAATTTTATTTTTTTAAATATGTATTGAATTAACAAATAACATCTTACCGTATGTGTGTATATCCTTGAAAAAACTAAAGGCAGATAAAGTATTAAATCTAATAAGGGATATATGCAAATATGTGCATGATATATTGATAATGTATATATTTATAGAATTACATATTTAATATATTTGATAAGTAATGAAATGTGAGTTGTATAAATTTTATTAAATTATTTTAAAATTAGAAAGTAATAATTGTACCAATTCATCGTTCAGTCTTTATTTGATTGGATAACATATTTTTTATTTATGGAAGTATATGACTGGCATCTAATGCAGAGCATAGTTTATAATGGATTAAAATTGCTCTAACTAAGGTAATTTAGTCAAGCGTTGTTAGCCGAGAGGTCAGCACAGTGCCTTGCAAGCAAGCAGTTGGTTGCAGACAGTTGCTGCAGGTTTGCCTCTCTGTTTATGCTATGACCTATAAAAAAAAACTAAGGTAATTTATTATGATAGAACAATTACTACAGAATGATAATAATAGACAAATCAGACCCACTTAATTCAGAATAAATAGCATCAGACCAAAAATATTGTTACTCTCAAAACAAATAAAGATGAATTATAAAAGTTAATATTATTTTTAGCATCAATCCAAAAAAGTGAATAAAAATATATATTTAGTTCATCATTATTATTTCATTGATAGCAGACTTTAAAAAAATCATAGTATATATTTTGAACAATGATGGGTTGTTCTGCTAAGAATCTAAGTAAATAAACATCACATGATCACCATTTCTTATGCTTGCTCTTAACTGTTATTAATACAAGCAAACCTCACTATAAATATTGTCACTCAGTGAAAACCAAAGTAATCAATGGATGCCAGAAGACTTGGGCATAAAATCCCCATCGAGTGCCTACTCATCCAATATCCCAGACCAGTTTCTGGCCTGTGGCTCCTGTCAACGAGGAACATTGGATCTGAGAGCACTGCAGCTAGATCTTAGGAACCAATGCAACCTTATATAGGCTGTGGAGCTTGGATTGAACATATTGTGCTTTCAGTTTGAGTCTCATAGTTTTGTAGTTAAGTAGACATAAAAGGTGACTGCTGGAGGGTTGCATTGAATCCTAAGAACTAGCTGCAGTCCTCTCAGATCCAAGGCTCCTCACTGACAAGGGTGCCACAGGCCAAAAACTGGTCTGCAGATATTGGATGAGTAGGCACTAGATGGGAAATGGGAATTTTATGCACAAGGCTTCTGACATCCATTTATTACTCTGGCTTGCACTGAGTGGCAATACATATAGTGAGTTTTGCCTGTTTTAATAACAGTTAAGAGCAAGCATAAGAAATGGTAATCATGTGATGTTTATTGGATTAAAGCCTATCTGGCCTAATATGATAGAGTTGGATATGGTTATTAAAAAAACAAGGACACCAAAATGTATAGGTACTAAACTGAGTTCAGACCTATATGATTATATAGGCTGTGAAGCTTGGATTGAAAATCTAGTGTTTTCAATTTGAGTCTCATAGTTTTGTGGTTAAGTAGAGATAAAAGGTGGCTGCTGGAGGGTTGCATTGGATCCTAAGACCTAGCTACAGTGCTTGGGGATCCAAGGCTTCTCACTTATAAGGGCCATGGGCCAGAAACTTCTCTGGAGATATTGGATGAGTAGGCCTTAGATGGGGATTTTATGCACAAGCCTTCTGGCATCTGTTGATTGCTCTGGATTGCACTGAGTGGCAATACGTATAGTGAGTTTTGCCTGTTTTAGGAAGAAAATCTAGAGTTTTGAATTTGCATCTCATAGTTTTGTGGTTAAATAGAGATAAAAGGTGGCTGCTGGAGGGTTGCATTGAATCCTAAGATCTAGTTGCAATGCTCTCAGATCCAAGGTTGATAGGGGCCATGAGCCAGAAACTGATCTGGAGATATTGGATGAATAGGCCCTAGATGGGGATTTTATGCACAAGCCTTCTGGCATCTGTTGATTGCTCTGGCTTGCACTGAGTGGCAATATGTATAGTGAGTTTTGCCTGTTTTAGGAATCTAAGTACTGACTTATATCGTTCTGGAGGAAAGATGTTAATTGTGAGCATTTTTAGTATTGATTGTTTAGTTTTGCAGTTGGTTATTCACTATGTAATGGATTTCTAAAATATAATAAGGTCATTAAATGATCAACTTTATCAGCAAGATTTTTATGTTCATGTTTTTATGCTGGACTTTTCTAGTACATAATGTCACTATAATGTGTAATCAATAACTTGTTTGTTATTCATTTATTGGCCCAACCAATGTGTAGCTATTAAATTATTTATTGTCTATGTAATGATAAGCCTTTGCTAAATTTTTTACATTCTTGATGTAATAGCACCAATATGTGGACCTTAAATTCAAATCTTAGGTTATCAAATCATTGGTAACCTGAAATAAATAAATAAATATATATATATATATATATTGTGCCATTACAATTTGGTCACTAGCCAAATTTATAGTAATGTGCATGTAGAAAAGGTCAAACAAAATCATCATCACAATTTTATATAACCATAAAGGAAGTTGTAGGGCATCCAAATTTAAACCCTACAAGGTCCAGTTCTAAAAGCTTTAAACAGAGAAAGAAGGGGTCAACAATTACATGCTTTACTTGTTTGTGTGTTGATAGAAAGGTAATACACACATTTAAACTATTTAATATTTAATTTTTCTTTAAAAAGCAAAGTTATAATGCATACATATAGGCAATGTATGTGTAAATTATTTAATTGTTTTATATTTCAAATATTCAACATTTTAACTTTCTTTAAAACTAAGCTATGCTTGATCAATTCTAACATTTTATTCTATACTTTTATTTTGCTTTTCTTTAATTATAAGTGGGATTTAAAAGTTACAGATTTAATTAAATAATTGGGTTATAATTACTAAGCTAGCAATTATAGTATTTAAGGTTAGTTTATGAATGATTTGAAAGAATGCAGGATGTGTGTACATTACATACAAAATTTTACATTTCCTAAATATTGAAAGAAAAGGAAGTATTAAATCTGTTAAATTATTTTTTTTGTACAATTTTTTTTTGTTAAAAGAGGAAATCTGTTTAATCAGATATCGATCTTTGTAGTAAATTTTTTGTAAATGATTGTCACTTTGGAGCTATAATTTTTGAAATTTTCTTATCAAGATCTAAAGAAGGAAGCTCAAAGATTTGAAGTGTTACCTGGATGTTAAAAAGAAAGAAAAAACAAAAGAAAGGAAATAAGAATTGAGTCTATTTTTTTTTTAAAACAAAAGTGTCTGGAAAAAGGATTAAACTTTTCAGTTGAAAAATACTTTGGTTGAAAATAAATTAGAGATCTAATTAAAACAAATTTGTCCAAAAATAGCAAGTGATGCTATCTCTGATTGGTTAAGGTAGCTAAAAATTGGATATAAAAAGCTGTCTTGATTATTATTGTGATTGATTCAGATTATTAAACTATAATATTGAACGTTGAAAATAAAAAAAAATGGCTTGCTAGAAAAATTATATGTATATTCCATCGATTCCGGACCATCTGGGGAAGCTGCACATCACATAGGAAAGAAAAGATGTGTCTAAAATAATATTCTACACCTTTCAACTGACCAGATAAATAAGATGTTTTTAATAGAAGGAAGAAAGCATTCACCTGCATTCAAAGAAGATGAATTAATCTACTGATAAATATTAATCATCAAGTCCAATTAATTGTTACAACAACTGATTTTAAACTCAAGAAAATTTACAAATGGGGAAACAACTGCTGTATTTCATCCACATGCTTGACAGGAAAAGAAGAAAAATTAATATAATGATTTCCAAATTATCCACTAAAGCAAATAACCTCAATAGAGTCACCATCATCAAATAGTTATCAACCTCAAGAAAGAGATTGTTCCCAGTAAAACGGAAATGGTAGCTGAGAAATATAAGCATTATACAAGACAAGTTTGAACCCTTGGAAATTCGTCACAAGCAAAAGATCGGTAATATGACTTTTTATATCTATTTTCTTTATGATATCAGTCTTAATAAACATTTTAGCAATAAAGTGGTATATTTGATTTAAAGAACTTTTAAAGACTATTCAGATCAATTAAAAACAAGAATGTCTTACTAAAAATAACTTTGAGCTTCATAAATTATCTTGAATGTATCAAAATTATATGTTTATTAATTTTACAGTTATGAAATATGAATATGTAAAACAATTTTTTTTTTATGGTATTATGATTTTAGTTTTAACTAATATTATTATTTTGGTTTTAATAATATTTTGTTATTATGGGATAAAACACGCACATACATAATGATATTTTTATATGTGTAAAATTGGGAGTGAATGTGGAATAACAAGTAGTGTTAGAATATTAGATTAGTTTGTTTCATTAAGTATAGCATTTTTGAGGTAGAAGAGAGGGGGGAGAAATAATTTAAAACTTGTTTCTAAAACTTGCTCTTTCAATTTTACTAACATTTCTATTTATATTCTATTTACATGTTGGATTTTTTTAAGTATGTGTGTTAATGAGCAGATAATATTTTTTGTCTTGAAATACTTTTCATGGTCAATGTGACGTCCAACTTAATACAAAATACATTTGAAGGGAAAGGGGGAAGAACTTAAAATTAATCTGAGGATTGTTATATAATCAATTATTATTATTATTCATGTCAATTTTCATATTTATCTAGAAATTTTTATGTATATGTTAGAAATGTAGTAATAAATATTAGTTTGTTTTATTAAACGAGGCGTATATATTTCATTAAGTGTAGTCTTGGTTAAGTGTGATTATTCATCATCATCAATGGTTGAATATTAGTTATTTAAGATATAAGTAAATATGCTAAAATTAAGCAATAATTATGAATTTCTTTATAAAATTTAGTTTTATGTTTAGGCTTAGTCCTAGAGCTGTAGTTGAAACCCTTGTCATTATTGTTATTATTATCATCATCATCATCGTCATCAACGTTTTAATTAATGAGCTGTTTAACTGTTTAAAGGCCATAAATAAATATTGATTTTATAATATTTAGTGATCTCTTAGTATTATTATAACCACATCCCATCATCTATTTCATGCAAGGATGAGTGAATTGCCATCCTAAATTAGTTATATATAATCTGAGCTAGTAAACTTACAAAACTATTGAAACACATTTGTTATGTTAAGATCTGAGAAATGATTTATGTCTAATATACTCCACTTTGGTTTAAAGATGTTTTACTTTTACCTAAATATTAGTGCTTATAGTGATATGGCTCAAAAAGCAAAATCTTCCATTTTATTATAAATAAAGTACCAAGAAGGGATTCAAACCCGGTACATGTAAAAGGTTATCAGATATAACCGTGTCTAGATTCAGATAATCTAGTGGCGCCCTGCTAGACCATATTCACTTAGTATTTGTTTAAACATGCACTTAACATCAAACCAAGAAATGAAAGTGGATAAAACCTACTGCCTGTATACCTGAGTTATATTTTATTGAATTACTAGTGTACTCACTTCACGTGATTTTCATATACGTGATTTCATATAATACTGGTTATTAACAATTTCCCCATAATTCTTGATAGTGATATTAGGACTCCTTTACTCAGATATAATAATAATTTGATCAACCTTTAATCTTGATATTTGGACTCCTTTAAATATTTTTTTGATTTCTTTCTCTGTTTAAAGCTTTTAGAACTGGACCTTGTAGGGTTTAAATTTGGATGCCCTACAACTTCCTTTTATGGTTATATAAAATTGTGATGATGACATGCACTATATAGATTATTGTTGTGTAGTTCATT